>CAIGRT010233251.1:0-14009 GCA_903798405.1 Fraxinus platypoda
GTAGATTGTTGTTAGGTTGTTTTTTTATTTTGATTTTAAAATAAACGATTTGTTACGGTATGTCAAAGGGGGAGTTTGTTAAGTCCTAATTGTAATTGACTATATTAGTATCCAAACTTATGGTTATTTGAGTTGTAATAAAGCCAAAAGAGTCGAGGTTGGTAGAGTCTCAAAGGGAGTCAAAGACATTCAAGAGGATCAAGAAACAAAAAGACCATCGCTCAATGGTCGTGCGAAGCGTGCGCGAGCGCTTAAAGCAAGGACATTGGCGCTTAATGTCTACCAACTTCCTATTCAAGTGGCACGCTTGCCGCTCGCTAGGTAAGAGGTCTGCGCTCAAGCGGCGGCTCGTTCCGAGAAGAATCCTAATTCGATTTGTATACAATTTTCCAATCATATTTCGCTCAAAATACTACTTAATATAAATATAAAACCATTGGTCTGTCCCAATGTGTGTTGAATCATTATTTTACATTAGAGACCACATTTTACAAGTTAGGCAGTCAGAGTCGGGTAAGATTTAATAATATTTGGACCAATTGTAAGTTAAACTTTTTTAGTGAGTCTTTTTGACAAAGTTTGCCCGGAGGGTTTTGATTCTGAGAAGGGGTTTCCTCCGTCATCAATTTTTTGTTATTTACTTTATTACTTTTGATATGAATGTCATTTTTTAACTTAGGGTTTAAATTGGATTTAACCTTAATCATCTAGAAACAATAATTAAGTGATATGTTGCTTTTTATTAGTTAATTCCGCATAGATGGGTCTCAATATTTTCTCACAATTTTTATTTTTTCTATTTTTATATTTTAAATATGATTGTGTTGAACAAAAATTAAGGTATACAAATACTTTGATTCCAAACTTTATTAATATGAAATATAAATTTAAATACAAAATAGTACATTCATTTGAAAAATGCAATAATAAACAATATAATTTTATAGGTGAGCATCAGAAACCGGCTCATCGCGGGCAAGGTAACTTATCGTGTGAGTCGACTTGTAAAACTCATGAGTTTTTGGTAGTAAGCCAGAATTGGCTCGTGATCTTAAAAACGAAGCTCAACTCAACTAGCGGCCTTTCAAAATTTGGCTCAACCGCATGCGAGGCATATTTTTCACGAGCCAATCTCAGTACTTCATCATTGTATAGTTTATTTCTTTGACCACATATATAAAATGGAAGCTTAACCCTAAAAAGTAAACACAAAATTAAGAAAGACGACAAAATAATAGAAAACTCAATTTGTTATGAACCAACCCGATATCAAAAACGTTTTGATATCACTTGTTAAGAAACCGGCCAAATAATTAAAGACGAAAAATATGAACAATATGAAATTTATTGAATCACACAACAATTAAGTAAATTGTGAAAGAGGAGAATTTATTATACCAAGAAACAAATAATTGTCTTACAAGATTTTGATTCTATCAATCTAATCTCTAATCTAAAAAAAATGTCTCTTGTTTCTAATGTATACAACAATGATCTAATTGTTATAATATCTCTTGAGTCTTGACTTTTCTCTTTTTTTTGAAGTGCATATACCTTGTGGAGTATTTAAAGAAGCCAAATCTCGAAATTGTGGATGGGGTAGAGTCCAAGATGGAGAAGAAGTCTCAAAATTCGGATAAAATGAAAAAATCGTGATCAGTTACTGTTACTCCTCACCTCCGAGGCTCAAAGTAAAAGTGCCACGTAGCAAGCCTCGTAAGCAAAAAATCAAACAAAGACCCATGAGGTCAAAACACAAAGAAATCAAACAAAATCGAAGTCAATGCACTCTAAGGCCGAAGTCTAAGCTGAGGTACTGCCTCAATAACGAAGTTGCCTAAGGAAACAAGGAAAGGAGCTAAAGCTTTCCACTCAAAGAGACACCTAAAGATCCCTCTGAGGCTCTACTTGTCCAAAGCTCGCAAAATTGACGATGTCTCTTGTAATAGATTCGAAAATTTCTTAGAAGTAATTGATGTAGCACTTGTAATAAAGTGTCAGTGTGTCAACCAATTGTATAGAACGGCTGATCCCTTATCAATGTATTAATTGTATGGATAGAGAGTGATGTAAAGCCTAAATTAGGGAGATGAAGTCATGTGGTTCTGATCCTACGGTTATCACATCGGTCAATGCAGTATAAATAGGTTCTCTTTGTAACTAAAAAAAGAGAGGATGGATTGGAATTTGGACAAGCATATATTCGAAATACACACTAAAACTCTCAAGAATTTTATTCGATTGAAGATTTCTCGTTTTAGCTTTACATGTTCTTAAAGAAAATTTCAATGTATAACGTAGCAACTTCTATACACATTGTATATATCCTTCCACATACTCTTATTATGTAGATGGATTTGGTTTCCGTTCGGTGATCTTTGTTAGCGCGATTGCTTTTGTTTCACTCGCCGGAGCTTGAACAATTTTGTCTCTCACTACAAAGTACCTCCCACGTCCATTTCCTCCTTGCTACCCCCGTTATTCCGGTAGGAACGTGCCGAAATCGTACTTGACTTGGCGTGAGTGGGCCCGACATCTATTGGCTCATTTTATGAGGTCAACAGATTGGCGCCATCTGTGAGAAAGTCTTACATTTAACCACAAAAACACATGTGGGAGAAAGCTAGCTTGAAATATTTTGGGCAAGAAAAGTTTCAACCCTTGAAAAATGAGAGTTCTTGAAGAAAAAATTGCTGGAAAGTCCATAAATCAATACTTATTTGATCCTTAAAAGAAAGGAGAATTTGGTTGAGAAAAGTGTTTATGAAATATGAGTTCAAGTGGTGATGAAAATTAACCTCGTAGGATGAGAGAACACCATGAAGAAGGGGACCCTCAAGAGCTGTCCCAACTGCTTGCCCACGACCCTCATAGCATAGATGAGATGGGTCCAGAGGCAGAGGCATGGTCGCAGCTAGACTCACTAGAGAAATGGCCACAATGGCTGCAAACATGAGAAATATAACTCACCAGAACATGGCCATGCATGAGATGCTAATGAGCGTGCAGGGTCGAGGAGGGTACCCAATTCCTCCATTCGCAGCCCCTGAAAATGCATTCCATGACCCTCAAGGATACTACCATGAAGAAGTATAAATCCAAAGCTAAATGGCTGGATACCATCACCCAAGGGTGAAAACTCCCCAAGAAAGGGAGGTTGAGGTTGATACGTCAACAAATTACGCCTCTGAACACCCCTATGAGGTCCCGTTTAACTTTTCTCCAAACTATGAACCAGAGGATTGACCTCAGAGGTCAGCAAGTGTCCTCGATAGAATAAGCCCAAGCTTGCCTAGAAATAGGCAGGCTCACTCACCATCTGCGCCTAGAAATAGACAGGTTCATCCTTTACCTCATGTGCCTAGGAATAGGCAATAGGAGCCTCCTCAAAATGAAAGGCAAGAACCGATTTATCATGAAGAGCCTCGGATCCCTCCCTCTAGAAATAGGCATGAGAGAAGGGACCGGGCTAGTAATGAGGTAAGACTCTCCCAACCACCTCTCCAAACTCACCAAGGGAAAGAGGAAAATTCTGATGAACCACAGAGGTCCTGCGACCTTGATGACGATGATGACCATTCACCATTCTCACAAGCCATTAGGAACGCCCCAATGCTAAACAAGTTTACACTCCCTAAAATTCCTAAGTATGATGGGAGGGTGACCCCACGAAGCACCTCAACAGCTTCAAGACACATATGAATTTAAAAGGGGTCACCCTAGCCATGAAATGCAGGGCCTTCCACTTGACCTTGAGTGGAGGAGCTGAAATCTGGTATGCTAGGTTGCAAGAAGGCAGCATCCGGAGCTGGCCAGATCTCAAAAGGACGTTCCTAAAACGCTTCGCTACCAGCAAAAAGGGCGAAAGGCCCATTCAACGATTGCAAGATACGCGACAACAATGAGGCGAGACGCTGAAAAGTTTTTTGTCCCGTTTCACTGACGAAATGACCTACTGTGTGCAAGTCATAGATAGGGAAGCTTTGACTGCCTTAAGAGGAGGTTTGGACATGAACTCTCTCTTCTGGAGAGACGTGCAGAAGAAAGACCCTACTACCTATGATGCCCGATTAGAAATGATAATGCGAGAAATCCTCAATGAAGAATTGAAAGATCATAGGATCAAGGCCAGTCAAGGACTTCCCCCTCCTCAGATGCAAAGGGTAGGATGTCCTACCTCCCATTTGATGGATCACCAGACCCTCCTCAATCACGGACAAGCACTAGCTGCTGTAACACTTAATACAGTATGCACTTTGGCCTACGAGAAAGTAAACCCTGATGCTGAAATGCATTAGCGCCAGCCATACCAGAGGCACCTATAAAGGGAAAGAGGTAGAGGGTGGGGCTCTGAACCTAGAAATAGGAATGAAGCGTCCGATTATTATACCTACCATCAATCACATGGCCACCATATGGAGAACGGTTAGGATGTCGCAAGACAATCCCATAACATAAATCAAGGAAGAAGCAGGCACCCCCAAAGAGATGCTCCTCCCAGGCAAACCCAACATCATGGGAATGTTGAGCCAAGGCGCCCCAACAGAAATGACCCCCCAAGGAAAGGGATAATGATATAGAAAGGCCTAGAGAAGGTCAAAGGTAGAGACGAAACTCCCCAAAAAACAATGGCCAGAAACCCATCAGGAAAATTGACACAATCATTGGAGGCCCACGTGTTGGGGGAGAATCTAGAAACTCGTAAAGAAATTATGTTAGGGAAGCAAAAGACCCTCCTATGATAAGTTTCATAGTTAACCAATCTTCTGCTGGAAGAGCAGTTCCACCAATCACATTTACTTAAGAAGATGCAGTAGGTGTACATTATCTACACTGTAACGCCCTAGTGGTAAGGGCAGTTGTGGCCCGCAATTGCCTGAAAGGAATGTTATTGGATAATGGAAGCTCGGTCAATATCATCTTTGGATCCACCTTTGACAACATGAAAGGAATTTTCTCCTGTATGACTTTACATGAGATAACATCATTCTAAGGGGTAAAATCACTCTAGTAATAGAGATGGGGATTGCACCATTGGCTGCTCACCACTTCATAGAATATTTGGTAGTTGATAACCACTCTGCTTATCATGGAGTACTTGGGAGACCAGCCTTGAAAGAACTATGGGTTGTCACGTCCATTCACCATTTATGTATGAATTTCCAACTGAAAATGGTATCGCCACCATTCGAGGTGATTAGCAAAGTGCTAGGGAATGTTACTGGAACTCTCTAAGAAAAGTTGAACTAATAACTGTCAACGTCATTGTCACAGACCTTGACATGAAGGACGCCCCTGAACAAGGGAGTACCCTTGAACGAGGGAAAGACATCGAAATGACTGATGCCCCTAAAGAATGGGACATTCTTGATGTCATACAAACCTCTGAAGAAGAGGTCGTTTGTAAAGAACGGACCATCCCTGAAGAATGGAGGACTACTGAAGAAGCAGTTAACTTGGAAGAGCTGGATCCTCGCGTTATTGACTGCGAGCCTCAAACAGCACCTATGGAGGAACTAGAGAGCTTCATAGTAGACTTGCACGATCTCTTCAAACATCTACAGATGGAAAGAAACCTGCCCATAGAAGCAAAAGAGGAGCTGAAAAGCTTCTTAGTAAAAAATCTTGATGTTTTCGCCTGGAAGCATGGCGGCATGGTAGGCATCGATCCAAAGATTAGTTGCCACCACCTAAACATCGACCCAAAGGTCACGGTGCATAGACGAAAATGGAGAGACCTCAACCCTGAGAGATATGACGCTCTAAAGGAAGAGGTAAAGAAGCTGATCGACAATGGATTTATCTAGGAATTAGTGTATCCTAACTGGATTTCGAACCCAGTGTTAGTCAAAAATCATAACGAAAAATGGAGGGTTTCCATGGATTTCTCAAATTTAAACCAAGCATGTCCTAAAGACAGCTTCCCACTTCCTAGAATAGACCAACTCGTAGACTCAACTGCCGGGTATGAGCTTCTTAGCTTTATGGATGCATCTTCTGGATACAATCAAATCCCTATGTTCTCAGTAGATCAAGAACACACCTTCTTCATCATAGACAAGGGTCTCTATTGTTGCAAGGTCATGCCCTTCGGGTTGAAAAACTCTGGAGTCACCAACCAAAGACTTGTCAATAAAATGTTCGCCGACCTTATTAGGAAAACCATGGAGGTCTACGAGGACGACATGCTGGTAAAGAGCTTAAAAACATGGGATCATGTTAAAAACCTTAATGAGACATTCCAGATTTTGAGAAGATACTGGATGAAGCTCAATCATTTAAAATGTGCCTTTGGAGTTTCTTCAGGAAAATCCTTGGGCTATATTGTTAACCAAAGAGGTGTTGAAGGAAATCCTGAAAAGGTCAAAGCTTTGATTGAAATGAGATCACCTCAGAAACCAAAAAAGGTACAGAGCCTGATAGGACGAGAAGCAGCCTTGAACCGCTTCGTCTCCAAGGTTACGGACAAATGCCTACCCTTCTTTAAGATCCTAAAAGGAGGAAATAAATTTCAATGGATAGAAGAGTGTGATGTAGCCTTACAAGGGTTGAAAAAACATTTGGGGCAGGCCCCCTTCCTATCCAAACCTAAGGATCATGAGCCACTACAGTTATACTTAGTAGTAACTTCCGATGCTATCAGTTCGGTTTTGAAAAAAGAAGAAAATGATCACCAACTGCCTATTTACTACGTCAGTAAAGCACTCTTGGCAGCAAAAACTCGCTATCTAGACATGGAAAAACTAGCTCTTTCTTTGGTAACAACATCAAGAAAGTTGAGATCATATTTTCAAGCTCGTAGTATACATGTGTTGACGAACTTCCCCCTCAAGCAAGTGCTGCAGAAGCCCGATGCTTCAGAGAGGTTACTTAAATTGGCTGTGGAACTAAGTGAATTTGATATCATCTTTAAACTAAGGGCAGGCATCAAGGGTCAGGCCTTGGTAGATTTTGTGGCAGAATTCACTCATGTTCCAGAAATGGAAGAAGAGATGGAACTTGCTAAACCTCAAACCTGGACCCTTTCAGTTGATGGATCCTCGGGAGATAAAGGGTTAGGAGCAGGGGTTGTCTTAATCAGTCCAGAGGACCATAAACTTACATGTGCTGTGAGATTCGATTTTAAAGCCACCAACAATGCAGCAGAATATGAGGCCCCCATCGCTGGCCTAAGGTTCGCCAAAGAAATGCAAGTAAAGAGGCTCGTCATCAGCAGTGACTCCCAGTTGGTAGTAAGCTAAGTTCATGGAAATTTCTCAGCCAAAGATAAGTCCATGGAAGCATACCTAAAATTGGTTATGGACCTCATCCCAACCTTTGAAGGGCATTCCCATCCTCTAAAGAGCATGGCTTGGGAACCCTAGGTCCCAACTGGAAGGGTCCTTATCGTATCTATGAAGAGCTTTGACCGAGAACCTACAAAATTGAGAATATGGATGGAAAGCACAGCTTCATCCATGGAATCTGGAACATCTACGCAAATATTATCAATGATGTAAAACATCTTGTGTATGCAATCCAAGATTCAATGAAAATGACTTTTAGATATATTATTTGTGTGTTAAAATACCCTCCCAAGAGGTCAAAACCCTGAAGGATGCCTCTTTGTAGATGATCCATCCTTACAAAGAGACGCGTTGGCAGTTCGATGAGGAGCTGGATCCAAAAAGGACCACCTCTGAATTGGCGAAATGTGTCACAAACCCTTAACAACTAAAGGTGTTAAGGAAGCCTCAGCATGAGCGAACCACTCAACCCATGCTAAGAAAAGTGAAAGACAAGACGAATTACTTGTACTCGAGCAAATTATGAGTTACAGAAATACAAAACCAGACTAAAAGGCTGAAGTACCAAAATACTAAAGAGCCTCAGCTCATGCATTTCAATGTACATAAGTTCGGAGATTTACAAAGGTACACGTCCTTTTAACACTTGGACAAATTTAGTGGTTATCGAAGTACTATGTATACAAGTATGAGGTTATTTAGATCTTACATATATCTAATCTTAAGATATCTGACATGCTAACACTTGTAAAGATTTATCTTACAAGATTAATTGTTGCTGAAGTTCATGTTGCAAGTCTTATTATTGCTGAGGTTTATATTGTAAAAGTTTGACCTTGCTACTAGTTTGATGCTGTTAAGCTTAGGAAGTTGTTACACGTTTGTTGTTATTACAAAGTTGTTATTATTGAAGGTTAGGTATAATTGTCAAAGTATTAGTGGCTCAAGCCTATACTGGTAAACACATCAGAAACGAACACAAGTACTAAAGAAAAGAAAAGCTTCATTCAATGAAAAGTAGTTACAAAGGGTGGGTCGAAGCCATTACACTTAGATGAGAATAAAAAGAAAAAAAGAGAGGGGTACAAATAGAGAACTATGTCCTAAAGGGGTGGGAGTTGAGGAGCCACAAAGGGTACAATTGCATTAGGGGCCACTTCTTCAACTGGTCTTTCAGCTGGGTCGTCATCTAGTTCAATTACTTGGCTCCTTTCTGTTGGAGTTGGAGACTCGGATTTTTCCGTCTCGTCCTCAAGAAACTCTGCTCTCAACTCCAAAGTGTTGATGCCTTGAATGTTTACCTCTAACCACTCAACCATTTCAATATAAGTATACCTCCTCCAGTACTTCGCAAAACTTTTGTACACTTTGGTTAAATGGAAGTTGGCAAGAAAACGCTTCTCAGCATCGCTACCAATAGTTTCGGCCTCCTGCCTGGCAGCTTCCACCTCCTCAGTCAAGCCAGTGATCTTGGAATTCAAATCTCCCACCTCTCTTTTTAAAGTAGAATTATCATTATTTACCTTCTCCAAGGCCTACACCGCCAACCTCTGGCTGGCATCAAAAGTTTCCACCCGCTCTGTTAGAGAGGCCATCTCACTTTGGGAAAGGTGGACCTCCTTCTTCAACTTCACAATTTCTGCCAAGGTAGAAGCAAGCTTCACATACTCCTTTTCATTTTTCTTCCTCAGAGCCTCTACCTTGGCTTTGTTGGCAGCTTCCTCGGCCTGGGAAGCCTTATTGGTAAACCCTCGATTTTTGCTTTGAAGGTTTTTAAAGAGGACTTCAGCCTCTATGGCCATACCAAATGACCTCTCCGATAGGGCCACCATCGTGGCAACGACGTCGACGTCATCACTTTTTTCCATGAAGAATTGCCACTTCTCCATCCAGTACTTATGAAATGTTGTTGTGGCATTCTGAATTTCAAGAGAAAGAAAGGTAAGAGCCTCTGGTTCGAGCTCGTTGGTCCTTTTGGCCAAGGCAGCATTGGCTAGTGGGAGTTCGGATGTGGTAGAGTCACTCGAAGCCCTCGACTTCTTAGCAGGATGTCGCCTATGGGGCTCCACGACACCTAACCTCTTCTACCTCCCAAGAGGCTGCAGCTATTGACGTTACCAGTAATTTTTCCCTCGCAGGCACCTCGGAGTGAAGGGGAGGAACATCGTTGGAGCTGTCCACCCCAGTGGTGGACACTCTAAATTTCTTCTTGGGCTCTTCGACCACCACCTTTTTTCCCCTATTCGGCATAGAGGGTCGTCCCTCTTCCTGAGAGGTAGCATCCCTACTGACCCTCTCAATTTTGTCCATCACCCGCTTTCCTCCAGCAGATGAAGGCTTCATCCACTTTTTCCCCGAGGTAGAGGTGACGGCGAGGATTGTGGCCATGTCAGGAGTGGGGTGCCTCCTCTTATCAAAGTTTTTTACAAGCAAAAAACAAACAGGGTCAGCAAAATTCTACAAAAGAAACATCAAGAAAATGGAAAAGTGTAAGGACATCTTACTCTTCCTTGCCATCAAAGAGAAATCTTTAAAAAGCGCCTCGATTGGATCAAATGGCCGAAATCACGCGAGTCTAAGGATTAATTATAGACCTCGGTGAGAGTATCCCAGTACTCTCGACGAGATCGAACCGTTCAATTGACCCTGCAAAACAAACATAAAAAGTGTAAGTATCAGACCTCGTCGGTTTGAAGAATCGAAAAAGCAAAAAATGCACTCACGGGCATCGGAATATGAGGTTGGGACTTTGACGTATGGGCCGATGTCACCCTTACACTCTTGGCACTTATCTCCTAACCTAGAACTAGGTCTCCTTCCATCCTTTGATAGAAGAAGGCATGCCTAGGACGAATGGGGAGTACGACCCCCAAGGACACAAAGAATACCACCCCCTGGAGTTCATTTTCCCTAAAGATCGAGGCTGGTATACTATTTGGAAGATGTACAAAGGCATGTCCTCACCCAATGAGGTTTCCTTCCAAAGGAAGTAGGAACCCACCAATTGGGCCCAGGTGTTAGAGACTATTTGGGTAGGGGCCAGCCCGTATAGCCTAGGGACAGCCCAGAAGAAAGGGTGGATCTACAGGCGAAGCCCAGCCTTCAACAAATACTCACCAACGGTGACACAGCCTTGCCTAGGTAGCAAGCTCGCTCGTTAGGAGATGGGGAAAGTAGTTCGATGTCGTAAGGGATTCTGTACTTATCCCTAAGGTTGGCTAAATACGTTGGATCTATGGAGGAAGGGATTTTGGATGCCCCCAGGCTATGTCATCATCCTCCCTACCCCTACTAGAAATTGAGGCACTTCGTCCAGCCTCAATGGCTCTGACAAGATCTACGTTTCCCCCAGTAGACATTGAAGAAACTTTTACAATCTACTTCAAAAATTTTACAAGTTAAAAGATTACTATACTTACGAGTTTCTTAAGGTGATGGAGAAAGAAAAAACACTAAAATTTGTGAAAGTAACAAGAAAAAAGGAAAAAAACTCGTCAAAGAAGAACACTTATAAGGATTTCAAGAAGAAAAACTTAAAGAGTTCTAGGAAAAACTTGAAGATTTGGGAAATTTGAGAAGGAAATATGTAAAAATTCGTGCAAAAGTAAAGAAATTCTCCCAAAGAATTGTGCCTTTCATAGGCAGACCCATTTTAACCACAGCCGTTGGATCTTGATCCGGGTCATCCAACCGTTCATTTAAAAAAAATTAATCTAAACCCCTCAACACGTCGACACTTCATCTTCTAAGGCCCAGATTAAAACCTATTTCCCACGCGCCCTTATGCACCTGAAATTCGCAAAATACGTGGGAGACAGCCATTATTGCGCATTAAATATGGCGACGGTTGTGTGTATTGGGAGATGAACCGTTTCAGCTGTTTTTATTGGAAACGTGCCACGATATCAAATAATTGGGGACCCATAATTGAGGACGCTTCGTGTTTCTCAAAGTTGTTAAGATGAAACGTCCCGTAAATACTAACTCCGAAGCTCTATGAGGGTCTGACCCTCTTCGCCTCAACCACTTCAGTTAGTGCCACGGATATGTAAAGGCACTTCTAAAGATACAACTTCGGATTCACTCTACTTCGACAACCCTTCCGAGAATTATTCCAAATGATGAAATATTACCAAGTAAACCACTTCGGACAACACCCGCATAGGGTCTACACAAGTCAGGTATATTTTAAAATTCTAACCATAACATGAATGATTATACTTAGACTTGGGAGACTATTGTGGTGTGGTAAAAAACCACTTCCCCTACAAAATGTATTTTTATTCTTATTTTACATTCAAATCCATGCATTACATAAATAATCATGCCTAGACTTGGGAGACTATTGTTACGCCTCACCTTCGAGGCTCAAAGTAAAAGCGCCACGTAGGAAGCTACGTAAGCAGAAAGTTAAATAAAGACCCATGAGGTCAAAACACGAAGAAATCAAACAAAACCGAAGTCCTTGCACTCCACTCCAAGGCCGAAGTCCAAGCTGGGGCACTGCCTCAATAACAAAGTTGCCTAAGGAAACAAGGAAAGGAGCTGAAGCTCTCCACTCAAAGAGCCACCTCAAAGATCCCTCCGAGACTCTCAAACTCATCCGAAGCTCGCAAAGCCGACTCTGTCTCTTGTAATAGATTCAAAGATTTCTTAGAAGTGATTGATGTATTACTTGTAATAAAGTTTGTCAGTGTGTCATCCTATTGTATAGAATGACTGACCCCTTTATCAATGTAATAAATGTATAAATAGACAGTGATGTGAAGCCTAAATTAGGGAGATGAAGCCACGTGGTTCTAATCCTATGGTTACCACATCGGCCAAGGCTGTATAAATAGGTTCTCTTTGTAACTAAAAAGGGAGATGATGGATTGGAATTTGGACAACCATATATTCGAAATACACACTAAAACTCTCGAGAATTTTATTCAATTGAAGATTTCTCATTTTGGCTTTAAATGTTCTTCATGAAAATTTCAATGTATAACGTAACAACTTCTATACACATTGTATTTATCCTTCCGCATACTCTTATTATATAGATGGATTCGATTTCCGTTCGGTGATCGTTGTTAGCGTGATTGCTTTTGTTTCACCCACCGGAGCTTGAACAGTTTTGTCTCTCGCTGTAAAGTACCTCCCGCGTCCATTTCTTCATTGCTACTGCCGTTATTCCGGTAGGAACTCGCCGGAATCGTACTTCACTTGGCGTGAGTGGGCCCAGCATTCGTTGGCTTATTTTCTGGGGTCAACAGTTACTATTGCAGCGCTTGGGCGCTATGTGCCTAGCGCTTGGACACCAGGTCCCTACCTCATTTTTCTTGTTGTTTCAATTCTTGGCGCCTAGGCATCGCGATGGTAGCGCCTATGCACTAGGTCTCGGGTTAGGATTTCAAAACATACTTTTTTGCCATCCAAGAGTCATTTTTCAAGCCAAACTCCTAATTATTATTGAAATTTGATCTCCACAACTTAGGACTCTACAAACCCAAGTACCTTAGACTTCCTCCAATCAGCCAAATCCCAAATCACATGGAATCCAATCAACCAAGACTTCTAAACAAAGATTAAACAAGCTTCCTTTCATGCAATAAACTTCTAAATCACATAGAATTTTTGTCACAAAACCTAACAAAACTCCACCTTGACACAAATTCTATAACAAGGAATTAAATCTCCACTCTTCAAGTCATTCTCCAACTCTTCCACCATGTCCCAACCGGACACCCCATACCACCGCCGGGAACATCATGCCCATTCCGTGCATTGAACTACATCCAAGCCCTACATACCAGTAGAACTACCTTGCACGCCATCCTTGCTTGAATTATCCATTTCACTTCCCGCTCCAGCCGAGTCAATAAACCTGCTTGAACCACTACAAGCAACCCCAACTCCACCTGAGTTGTCAAACTTGCTCAAATCACCATGAGCAACATGATCAACAAGATCACAACCAGCTCCACCTGAGCTACTAGAAGATTTTCCAATATTATTGTCCAAATCACCGATCACAANAGCTCCACCTGAGCTACTAGAAGATTTTCCAATATTATTGTCCAAATCACCGATCACAACCAACTCTACCCGAGTTACCGATTACTAAACCATAAGCTGTCGTTGCTTCCTCCGTGATCGCTGAACCTTCCAACACATATAACCAGGACTTTTTCCGCCCCCTTAACACAATCTGAACACCCTTGCTAACTTTTAGAACTCCACCTCTACCGGTATACCTGTACCCTTTTGAATTAAGAGTACTCAAAGAGATCAGATTTCTGTTTATACCTGGAACATGTAGAACATGGCCAAGTGTTCTAACCGTCCCATTCAGCATCTTGATTTTGACGTTACCAATCTCGGCTATTCCACAAGGCTCATTGCTTTCCTTCATCACGAAACCCCTTGTAACTTTTTCATATGAAGAAAACCAATCCTGATTTGAACACATATGAAAAGTGCAAGTTGAATCAAGAATCCAATCTTCGTCAAGTTTGTAGTCACCAACAGTAATCGCCAACAAATCTCCATCACCGTTCTATTATGCAAGATTAACATTACCGGAATTTTCTGATTGTTCTACCTGATCTGTAGTAACAACCCTCTTCCACCACTCACAACAATCCCTCTTTATATGCCCCTTGTTGTTGCAATACCAACAGATTATACCGCTGTTGCTATCCTTAACTCTGCTTCTTCCATGACTACCCGTCTTCTTCT
>CAIGRT010233262.1:4662-20722 GCA_903798405.1 Fraxinus platypoda
AAAAAAAAAAAAAAAAGCAACCAATGATTTTATTGTCGTTTACATATCATGACATTGACAGTACAATGATTACAAAATGTAATAAGTCATTTGTTGCTTCAAATAAGTACAAAATAATAAAGTTACATGTCACAACAATGTTTCGCAGATTACGAATCACTACGAACTGTTTGGCCCGCGCAAGTGGAACAAGTATATGACCATTTTTCTTGCACTTATTGCATTCACAAGATGTATAATTATTACCTTCAACAGTTCCAAGAAACCCACTGTAATTTGTATCATGCAAGAAGATGTTCAATTTTGTGTCTTTAATAATGCTAAAATCGGAATTTATATCATCAATTGTAGCAATAATTGCAGGCTTGGGTGAGATTAATGTAAACAAAGCTCCCACATTCACCATCCTTGAACTAGCAAGAGCAGTGGCATTTTTATTCATGCCAATAACCTCCATGTGCACCCACAAACAAAAAAATTAATATAACAAGTACTTCCATTATATGCATATGGCCCTCAATTTCCAAGAACCCAAGGATATGAATAATTAATTCTTCAAGTCAAATAACTATATTTTCAAGAAATCAAGCACATATTAGCAGATTTATCTAGACAAAGAGATTAAAAAACCTAGAATTTGAATTCAAGCAATCTAAGATTTTCAACACATAGGCTATCTTCAACCAAAAAGAAACCTAAAATTGATTTTAGGATTTCATGAAGGAGAAATCAAGATTGAAATTTTGGTAAGAATATGAGGGGCGGATCGAAATCTAGACATGAAGAGAAAACATGTCACTATTGTAAGAAGAATGGGTATATCGGGGCTTATTGCTATTCTTTGAAAAACAGAAATAAAGCTGTTGGTGCTATTGATAAAGGAAAGTAACCTGAAAATACAGTGGAGGCTGATGTTGTGAAAGATGGGTAAAGTGAATGAGAGTTTCTTGTATTTTTGACATGGGTTCCAAACCTTGTGAGGAATGGGTTCTTGAATCGGCGTGTACTTTTCATGTTTCCGAACAGGGATTGTTTTACAACATATCAAGGAGTTTCAAAAGATGCAGTTATTATGGAAAACAACGTGCCTTGCAAAATTTTCAGAGTTGGTACAGTTAGAATCAAAGTGTTCGATGGAGCTATTAGAACACTTACAGATGTAAGGCACGTTCTAGAATTGAAATGAAATCTCATATCCATAAGTGCACTTAACTCAAAGGGTTATAGATAGAGTGGTGAAGGTGGAGTTTCGAAGGTGAGCTGTGGTGCTCTTGTTGTCATGAAAGGATATAAAAGCTCTACACGGTTGTGCATTTTGTAGGGTTTCACAGTTATAGGAGATGTAGCAGTTTCTACTTCTTCTTTGACAGATGAAGACGTTACAAAACTTTGGCAAATAAAGCTTGTGTATATGAGTGAGAATGGTATGACAGAGTTGAGTAGGATGAGACTTCTTGATGGGCAGAAGACTTAAGAAGAAATTTTGTGATCATTTTGTTTTTGAGAAATAGAAAGAAATCAGATTCTCTAAAGGAATACACAATACGGAGGGAACAATTGAGTATATCCATTTAGGTGCCTTCTAAATTATGTGCTTATTACTTGTAAGAAAGTTTGGATATTGAAAGTTTGGATATTCTTCTTGAAATAAAAGAGTGATATATTTGGGATTTTTAAGGAGTGAAAAACAATGATAGAAAAATGGACTGTAAAGCACGTGAAACGTCATGCATAGATAATGGGTTGAAGTTTTTTTTCAGATGAATTCAATAGCTTCTACAGGGTTGAAGATATCTTAAGACACTTGACATGCCTGGAACTCCTCAGCAGAATGGTGTGGCAGAACGGATTGATAGAACTTTGATGGAAAAAAGTTCATTGTGTGTTGTCAAATTCTGGGTTGCCTAAAACTTTCTGGGTTGAAACTGCTACCACAGCTTGTTTTTTGATTCATCACTCGCCCTCAGTTGCCATTAAGAAAGAAAAGCTAGATGAGATATGGTCCAGTAGACCTTCTTGTTATTCTAATTTGAAAATAATTGGGTGTTTTACTAATGCTCTTTGGATAATGGGAAGTTGGAGCCTATGTTTAGAAAGTGTATCTTTTTTGGGTATAAATTGTAATGTCCTGAGATAGAAAAGTGGTGGTTAGTAGAGATGTAATATTTGATAAACTTGTTATGGTTCATGGTTCACCTCATAGAGATTCTGGACAAACTGAGGAACATAATCATTTAACTTTGGTGGAGTTGGAAATTGGTCACATGAACAATTAGAGGTTTCAGAATGGTCAAGTTCAGAGCTGACAAGCAGTAACACGTTGCCTACTTTGCCTATATCACCAGTAACACCACTGTATTCAATTGTTAAAAAATTAACATCGCAGACAGATTAGACCTCCACAAAAGTATGAAGAAGCAAATTTGGTACCTTGTGCATTGAGTGTAGCTGACAGTATTGATTCCACTGAGGAGTCTGCTACATATTTAAAGGTAGTCAGTTGCAGTTATTCCAGCAGATAGTTGATTGCTATGCAGAAGGAGATGGAGTCATTAAATAAAAATAATACTTGGGATTTGGTGAAATTACCTAAGAATAAAAATGTTGTTCTCTTAAGTAGGTGTTAAACAGGAAAAAAGGGACATCATGGATTGAAGATGTAAGGTATAAGGCCAGATTGGTAGTAAAGGACTACAATCAGATTCCAAGTGTTGACTTCATAAATGTGTTTTCACCAGTAATAAAACATAGCTCAATTAGAGCTTTACTCGGGGTTGTGACTAAGAATGACTTGGAGTTTGAGCTGATGAATGTCAAGATAACATTTTTCCATGAAGAACTTGAGGGGAGCATTTACACACAACAACCAGAGGGAGTTTTTGGAAAAGAAAACTATGTGTGCTTCCTTGTATAGATTGAAGTAGTTGCCGAGCTAATGGTATAAGAGGTTTGATTTATTTATAGCTACTCATAATTTCATTAGAAGCTGTTATGATAGTTGTGTATACTTCAGAGTGGATCGATTACATATTTGTTGTTATATGTTAATGATATGCTCATAGCAGTTAAGGATAAAGAATATGTGACTTTGGTGTAGCAAGCAAGATTCATGGTATAGAAATCCTAAGGAATAGGAAATCTGACACGTTATATTTAAGTCAGAAGGGGTACATTGAGTAGGTGCTTCAATGGTTCAACATGTTGAATGCAAAGGCCGTTAGTACTCCCTTGGCTGCCCATTTTAAATTATCATCTTGTTTGTGTCCTCAGCCAGATAAAGACATTGATTGCATGTCTCGGGTTTGATTCTCTTATGCATGCTATGATTTGTACAATACCAAATTTAGCACATACAGTCAATGCAGTTAGTAGGTACGTGACAAATTCTGCCAAGGTGCAGTTGATATTCAGATACTTGAGGGACTTTTCTAATTCTTACTTGCATTTTGGTAAAAATACAGATTGAGTCATTGGATATGTGGATTCAGATTATGTAAGGGATTTTGATAAGAGGAGATCACTTACGGGTATGTGTTTACCCTTGGAGGTTGTACTATCAGCTGGAAAGTTACTTTACAGTATAAAGTAGCTTTGTCTACAACATAGGCATAGTACATGACTATTACAGAAACATGTGAGGAGGATATGTGGTTGATGGGATTGATTAATGAAATAAGTAAATAATTGCAAATTTCTACAGTGTATTGTGATAGTCAGAGTGCTATCTTTGTGACTAAAGATCAGATGTCTCACGAGAGGGCTAAGCACATTGATGTGCATGATGTAATTGCTCGTAGTGATATTGTAGTGAGCATGATTGATACCAAAGATAATCATGTTGACATAATGTCAAAATCACTTCTCATTGTTAAGTTTAAGCATTACTTGAACTTAGTTGGTGTTTGTGATTGATTTTGCTCGTTGGGGCTTGTTTGGAAGAGGTGGATTGTTGTTTACTTGATGATGCGTTTTTGATATTTCTTGTATTGAATTTTGGTTCAAAATGGAGATTTGTTGTAATATGACCCAAATTTTATTAGAAAATTGGAATTTTAGTTGAATTTGGCCTTGAATGGATTGAAATTACATTGGGATTAGAGTTTCAATTGAAAATGGGAGTTTGGATAAGCCAATGGATGAATTTAGGATTATTCGTATCATTTTCGCTAGTCTGCCACTAGTTAGCTGCTTGAACGGGGCATTCGAATTTTCTAGCGCTAGCCTAGTGCTCGAGCGTCGAAGTTACCACTTGCCTACCGTTCGTTTTCCATTTTGACGCCTTTTCTGGACTACTATTCATCTACAAATTGAATTTTAGAGCATAAATATATCGAGATCTTGTTGTAAGTATAATTACTATTGATTATAATGAACTTTTCCTCACCTGCCTAGAGTTTTTTTCACATCTTGGGTTTCCATAAATTTTGGTATTCTTATTTTATTCTTATTTATTTCATTATTGTCATTATCTTACGATCAATTCATAACAGTTTGAATAGGAGTGGTGGCTATGTGGTATTAGTAATAAAGATGGGGTGGATACTGAGGAAGAGTAAGAGGAAATGACAGCAATGGTGGCCGTCGACGACGACGACGTTGTTCTGTTGTTGCTCCGTCGAAGTTGCAAATAAAATTAACTCGCTGTTACTACATTCCAAAGACATTTAAGTGGGATTGCGTTGTTTAATTAAATAATTTATGACTTAATATGTGATTGTGGCTGTGACTGTGACTGTGACTGCCATAAGTTGTATGTTCATTGTGACCGTGACATGTTAACTTAAATTATTGGTCACTACACTTTATTAGAAGTAAAAAAATGTGATCACCTAATTTTTAAATTTTTTTCACGAGTTTTTTTATTTTTAAAATTATTTTAAAACATTTGTAGTTATGAATTAGAAAATATATATGTGTGTGTGTTGGGGGGGGGGGGGGGCGCTTTTATTGGACCTTAGATATATGGCTGTTTGTTTACTTGGTGTAATCCATTCAGTCGTGTTTGCTGCGTTTTGATCTATAGATAAATCACTATCTCGTACAGTCAAGACCATGCAAGGTCAAGATCACATCCTTCTATTTCTTCATAAGATTGAGATAATTTTATACAGCCATAAGTTGATTTCTAGGTAAGATAACGGTTCCAACTTTTGGTAAGTGAAAGTTGGCCCAATATGTCAAGAGTATGGATCAAGAAACTTGTACAAAACAACAGTTTTAGTATTTAGAGCATGTTTGGTTAAGCTTAAAATTCAATTAAAATTGAAAATATAGTCATTATTGGGTCTCACTCGTCTAGTAAAAGTCAATAATAACGGCTAGTTTTTCAATTTTAATTTGATTTTAATCTCTACCGAACACGCTCTTAATTTTTTGGCTTAGAGTGAAATATAAGGTCCTAAATATAAAAGCTAAAGATTGCAGTAGATAAAGTCACATGGTCGATCTAGTGTACAATATTTGGGGTTCGACCATAGGATATATTTTCATAGATTCAACTACCAAAGTCATTCAAAACAA
This sequence comes from Fraxinus platypoda, assembly GCA_903798405.1. Classification (NCBI taxonomy): domain Eukaryota; kingdom Viridiplantae; phylum Streptophyta; class Magnoliopsida; order Lamiales; family Oleaceae; genus Fraxinus; species Fraxinus platypoda. The sequence continues at coordinate 10,183 of CAIGRT010233262.1, forward strand.
TATTGATTTGCATGTTTTCCTCAATCATATCGCATTTCGGTTTGGGACCATTTACCGAAAGAGATTGTCAACAATGGTGTGAATTTGGCCATATTTTAGCAAGATTTTGACCTTTTATTTAGATGGCAACTCTACAATACACTTTTGAAAGCGCCGTTCAAAATAATAATGTTCTCGCGTAGTATTCACAAGAAATAATTTTTTTTTCCATCAGTCTATTCCTAACCTTGTACTTATAATTAAAAAAAAAATCGAATCAATTAATAGATTTGTTTAAACTCATATTCCCAATCAATTCACATTTTACCACCTACGTGTCAAATAAAATTTTCAACTTAATTAAGACAATTTTGCTACATATACATTTTAGTTGACATTCTGTTTTGCATTATACTATGTGACACAATTTTATCATTGATTTCTCTAACACTTAAAATAATCAATAATTTCGATTTTGCAACATATTCAAACATCATTCAAGATGTAGAAAAATAATGTACAAGAAGTATAATTGTAATTAAGAACCCTACAAGTGAGATGGTACGCATCGGATCACATCAACTTTGGCACGACAGTGGACGTGTGGTTACACAAGATTAAAATGCAACTACAAATGCATCCAACTAAATTCAAAGATACAAAGGTTTCGTCCTTTAAAATTCATTTTTAATTACATATTTTTTTAATGAAATAATTTTATACGTAAATTTTAAATTTTTTCCTACTTTTTAATTACATATTCTTCCAAAAAAACAAATTTCATAAAATTTATTCTAGAAAATAGGCTCAAATAGGAGCTAAACTTTAGAATTAATTTATAGACAATGAAAATTTAAAACAAAAATAAATTCAAAGGGACAAAATCGTTCTCACTTCTAAGAGACAAATTCTAATGCAGGTCTATGTTGAAATTTGGCACCCTTATTTTTGTCCTTTTTAAAGGAAATTAACCCTTGAAAACGACTATTCATTTGAAATTTGAAGGACTCCTTTCGACCTTTTGTGCATTGTTCATTCCACCGTTTTAAATGTTCAATAAGCAAGTTACTTGTATATCGATATTTTCAATTTTGAACAATTTCTAGAAGAACATTCTTGAACCATGCATCAGCGATCAAGAAGGAAATTTTTTGACCAGTGATCCGATGTTATTTACAAGGTCGATGAAAGTCATTGATGAAAAACCCATACGTGATTACAAGGGAGATTGTCGCAGATCTGTAGATGAAAAAGTCATCACCAACGTTTAGTGTGTGTTATTCATCAAAATTTTAAATATTTAATCAGACTTATTATTAGTATTTTCAATTTTAAAAAGAGGAAAAATAATAAATGTTTACTCCTTAAATTTAAATATGTCCTCTATTATGATCAAGATGCTCATTAAAAATGATTTTTTTTTATTTTTTAATTTTTTTTGAAGATGCTCTCGATATATTTTTATCCACACATTTCTAGAAATATTAATTAAACATTATGTGCCTCATTTTCTTGAGTGTCATCTCTTATACATCCATCATTTATTACATATCCATTATTATACAGAAGTATTAACACAATTTATATACTTTTGGAGTGTGTGACAAAATATTAAGCAAAAAAATCAAAAGTTTGTATCGATGAAGCCCTTGTTTGGTGCACATTATCAACCCAAGAATGCATTTTTTTAAAATGGGATGGGGAATATGTGGTTGAAAAAGAAGGAAAAGTTATTGATGTGATAGAAAATATTATTTTATTGAAAAATGTGTGATAAAAAATTAGTAGAAGACTGATAATGAAAAAAATAATGTGTCTCAAACAGGGGCTAACTTCCACAATTTTTTCTTTTTTTCCATCTTAACTTATGATATATTAAGTCCTTTGTAAGAAACAATTTTCTTACATTTTAACAATACCCAAAAATTATTTGCGAAGTCCAATAAAACAAAATTAAAGATAATAATAAACTCAAATACTCTTAATTAAAGGAAGATCAGTCAATTATTTTCTCTTTTTCTTCCACAATTTGATCCGTATCATAATAAAGGAAAAAAAATCATGGTACAAACTCATGCCAACACTACTTAAAGCTACTCCCCCACCAAATTAAAGTAGTGTATAAATTGAGCATCCAAGGAGGAAAAAATCAGTTCCTTTGCTACCCAAAACACACACCAAGAGATCACCTTTGGATATGAAAACGTGGGAGTGCTAAAAAGGCTTGTTTCATTCAACCCCACCTATGATATATTTAATAATCTTGAGAATGTAGGAAGAAAAATCGACTACACATGGAGATAGTTTTGAATTTATAAGGGGATTAAATTACTCTAATATAGCTTATAAACTCATGAAACTTCAAGTCTTGACAAATTGTAACATTATTGTATTCCATACTTAGTCATGTAGACTTCAACATGAATCCTCTCTTGAAGTCAGACGAAATCAATGGCCCCCCAAGTTGGATCATACTATTAGACAAAAATCGTGGTTGCCTCTCAAGACAGGTTGTATTCGTGTAAAATAGTGGCCTTTAACGTGGTGGAAGAGAGAAACCAAATCTTATATGGTATTTAAGTTACAGATGATTAGTGAAAAAGTGAGCATAAAAGATCGAATTAACATTTATATATTTCTCCTCGATTGTGTCTAGTTGTAACATATCAAATATATCATTAAAGTACAAGTAAAGCAAAAATTCACAACTTGTAAGTTCTTCCAATTAAAGAAAAGAAAAGAAAAAGAATAAACAAAATGAGAGGAAAAAAGAGTAAGTATAACCTTAGTCATATACACAATATAGTATTCTTGATTACTATAAAATGAACCTATCTACCATTATTCTAAGTCATATCAAAATATATTCCTCATTCTCTCTACAATCTCAGAAAACTTTCCATTTTATTGTTGATTTCTAACTATTCAATTCTTGATCATTTATACCTCAAACCATGCCTATCAAAGAACTCTCGGACCCTAACAAAATGTACAACAAACCATTCCATTGGAAGAATGTCTCTGGCGAGCTTGACGTTTTCGAGGCGACCCGATATTTTTCCGGTGGTGGTGCCGATGAAGTTCCGGGCAGTGGCGCAACCTTGACACAAAAGGTGACCGTCCCGAAAACTGCTCGAATGAGCCTAGACATTCCTACCACAAGAACTTTAATTCCGTCACAAATTTATGTTATGGAAAAGAAAATCTTGAAAGAGAAGAAAAACAAGCAGGCTAGTTCTCCAGGTGGTAGACTTGCACACTTCTTGAATTCCCTATTCAAACAGGCTTCATTAAAGAAGAATAAATCGAAAACCGGGGCGAAAACGACAAAGGATGAAGAAGAAAGCCCTGGTGGAAGAAGGAAAAGAAGAAGCAGCATTAGCCATTTTAGAATAGCAAGCAGTACTACAGATTCTAAGTCCTTTTATTCATCCATAAGTTCAGGTTTTAGAACCACTCCTCCTCATGCAAATACTCCCACTAAATCTTATAAAGATATCAGAAACTTTTCAGATTCTAAGAAAACTATTTCTGTGCAAAAATTCAATGGAAATGTCAAAAGAGATTATTCTTCTTCATGGCTGGATGAGAAATTCAAGTTCAACAACGGATATCCTGAGAAAAATTGGCCTGATAAGTATCCATCAGAAGAAAATGAATTCAGAAAATTCAGTGATGTTGATGATGGAGCAGATAGTGATTCTAGTTCGGACCTGTTTGATTTACCAAATCATGAGTTGGAATTTTACTCAAGTGATCTACCTGTTTATGAAACCACCCATATTGACAGCATCAAGAGAGCTGCACCATTTTCTAGCACTGGCAAAGTATAATTCCACTCTTTCAGTAGGGATGGCTCATGGCTGGCCCTGTCGGCACTGTTAAAGAAGGAAAAAAGTAAAAGTTTTGTCATGGTTGACTCCAGTCTGGTCTCAGTAACCGATTATATGGATTGTACAATATGAATAAAATTTTACAGCTTTTTTCCTTATTTACTATCGAGTACTCCGTAGTCTACTTTATCATACATGTCCTCGATGGTGTAGATTTGTTTTGATCTTGCTAATGGTTGGGATTGCAAGAAATTTGGTGCTGTAGATTCTGCTTTGTTTTCAATATCCAAAAATTACCGTAACTTTTTCCTTTATGTACAGTACTTAAGAATGTTTGCTTGTTTCTTCTTTTCTTTTGGAGATGTACCATTGAGTGCAAGAATATGATATAGTAAACCACTACACAAGTTTGATATAATTGTGCATAATTAGAAATCATCTAAATTTGTTAATGGAGAAGAAAAAAATCATCACACCCATGTTGTCTTTTGACTCTGGGCATAAGCAATGATATAGATTTGTAGATAATTGCATTTTATAAAGTTGGATTGGATAAGAGTAAAAGTGACAATATATAAAAATTTTATAAATCTTTCTTTTTGTATCTTGTTCAATTCGTTAGATCGGACATCCGTTTAAGGATCTAGTTAATAAAAAACGGATCATATTGACAAACTAATTCTTGATTGAGAGGCTATATAGCTTATATTATCTTGTCAGATGTCCAATTCAAGTTATACAAATCAAGAAGTACGAGTATAATATGGTGGAATGTTAATAATAATGTAAACACCGGTGGAGCCAGAATATTTTATTTAGGTGTGCAAAAATTATATAGGAATGAAAATATTTCCATAACCATGCAGTCCAACATGGACGGAGCCCCCCAGCCTCCCCCAACTAATTTTTTTTTAGTTAGAAAAAAAAAATCATGTGTAATTTTTTTTTTTTTTTTACGTATTAGCCCGACCTGTAATCCGGTCCTGGATCCGTTCCTAATCTTGGGTTGTAGGGATTATTGATTGGGTACTTGGCAGGAGTGATTTCTTGCTTGATTTTATAGCCCAGCCTGTAATCCGGTCCTAGATCTGTCCCTGCAGTCCAAGTTTTATTTTGTCCATTCTGGGACACAAGATAAAATCGAAACGATATGGTGAAGATTTGCATGACCCTTGTGCGAAGATGACGCGACACATCCGAAATAATAACAAAGAAACGAGCTACTATTCAACTAATGCTTTCACATTTATGCATGCCAAAATATGTACATTAACACAGCACAATTATGCAGTAATATGAGAGTGACTACAATTGAAAATTGTGAAGAAAATAGTTAATTAGAAGTTTTTCACTCAAGAAGTTGCTGGCAGATTTGCCTGACATCCATAGAAGGATCAATAACGATAGACTTCGTGAAGGAAGTGAAGCTTTTCCTAAAACTCTTAGCTCAGGCTATCAATTTTAATCTACAGTAGAAAATAATGTGGCATGCAAAAAGCAATGTTGAATATATGGTTAAAGTACTCTAGTTTTAGCCTTTGTGTACTTTTCCTGTTTCTATGTAAAAAAAGTATATGATGACGTGTGTAAAGGAAAATGAGATAGACCGAATTCATTCTTCCTCTCTAACTGGTTTCATCTCTCTGTCCTGTTTTTCATTTTCTCTGTTCTTCAAGTTGACCGTTGATTTTGCTCTATTTCTTGGAGTTTTTAGTACAGATTTTCTAAGTTCGTTCACTAGCAAAAGCTAACACTTTGAAGTAATGTTCTTGATTCGAGTAGCCCCTCGGATATACTTTCCACATTCACTTCATCACTGCCATCAGAGATGCCAATAATTTGGCACCAGCCATTTTTTCTTGTCAACGACAAATCACTTCGTGAAGTAAAATCCACGGGAAACTTGACAGACAGAAATTTGAGGTTTTCATCTCACTTGTTAAATAAGGCATATTACGCAACAAAACATTAGAAAGTGAAAGTGAAATCAGTATTTAATTTAGGGCTGGACATGATCCGGTTCGGTTCTGTTCTGTTCGAACCGAACCAAAATTTTCGGGTATTTAATAAATGGAACCGTCGGATCCAAATATAATTGTGGAACCGTTCGGATTCTGTTCGGTTCGGTTCCGTACCATAATTAATTTTTTTAACAGATTTCTAATGGTCAATGATCGGTGGTCGGGGTCAGAGGTCGCGGCTTCGATGGGCAGTTAACGAGGGGAAGTCGGACTCGATAGTTGGCAGCTTCGATTTGGGCATATAGATGTAAGTTTTCAATTTATCAAATGATTTGGGGTCAGTAACTCAATAGTTACTGAATGAAAGTGTGAAATTGGAAAGAGTGATAAAAATTGAAAAAAGCTTAGATCTTAGGCTAAGAATGAAATTAATAATTGGGCAAAAAATTTAAATAAAAAATCGAATTTAGAAATTGGGTTGGATTAGACTAGCTAGGCATGGACTTGGCTTAGGAGTTAGAGCATTAATCATTGAATTAATTAATTTGCTAATTTGTTTAGAAAAAATTAAAATAATTTAATTAATTCAATATAAAAAATTTTAAAAATTATTTAAATTCGGTTCTTATTCGGTTCTAGGTTTAGAACCGAGAACCGAACCAAACATGTCGGTTCTCGATTCAGATACTCGTTCGAGTATTTAACTTATGAATAATCGCTCGGTTCGGTTCGATCCGGTTCGGTTCGGTTCGATCCGGTTCGGTTCGGTTCGGGAGTTTTGTCCAGCCCTAATTTAATTAAGCACAAAAATCAAGAATTAACAAAAAAAACTTGCAAGCACTAAGAAAATAAGTAGACGAGCTCGTCAAAGTAGTCAACTGAAGAGAGCGGTTCAAGACAAGGAGAATGAAGCATGCAAAAAACTTCAATACGACTACTACAAAGAATCACATCAAAGAACTCCCAAACTCCCATCTAGCAGTATCTTGTTTCATTAAACACACGTCAAAGATGTAGTTGAGTAATGGGTTTGTATAAAGGAAAAACCAAGTTCAAAAAACTAAAGTGCATGTCAACTTGGCTTGTATAAATGAATTTTCAGATTAACAAAGAATCGCATATTATTGACTTACAAGTCGGGATTTACTATGTTATGCGTTTTCTGAAACACGTAATGTGCAACTTACTTAGCATTAACGAAATCAAATTTTTAGAGTGATGAAACAAGCATCAACTTCAACAACCCAATGCAAGGAAATGTGACAGCAAAGGAAAAAAATTATCAGAAAGTTCAGGTGGTCCACTGACTACCCTTGCGCATGTGTGGCTCCGCCCCTGAATGTAAAAGATATTTATGTCTCGTTCTTTAGTTGACATATTTCGATTCTCATTCTCATTCTACGAAAATTTTATGATCTTTAAGAATTTTCAGTTTTTGAAGGAATATAGGCTACAATCATGATACATGTACATCACTTTTTACATCATACCACATGACAACACGCTTTTGGACAATTCTAAAAATTAAATAGTTTTTTCGCCAAATCATGCGAACTTGGATGCTTCAAGAGTGATGTACTCTTTTGATGTGCAAATGGCTTAACTCATAGAGGCTAACCTAGGAGAATTTCATATGTTACTAACTTTGAGAAGTAACATAACCTGGTGTGGCACTCATCCTCGAGTTATTTAATTATTTATTTATTTTCATGAATGGGAAACTCAAAATGCTCTACAAAATTCAAGTTAATTTAGAGAAAAAAAAAGTTTTTGTTTGATTAGAGGATTCAGGTAAAAGACAACATTGTGAGCCTTTATTTGGTGAATTTTAATCTAAGTTAAGTCAATAATTGATTTCAACCACATATTTCATAGGTTCTACAACTTTTTAATCATATCTCATCAAATTTTATTATGATTTACTAAAAATCTAATTTTAATCCCTATCTAAAAATCTAAGTAAATTTTTTTTTTTTTTTTTTAACCGAAACATTGCTAGTGTATTATTTTAAGTCAATTTAATAAATTGACCAAAAGGATTTATTTAAAATCATCACAAGAAAACAAACTTGTGACATTAGACTATTCAAACAAGGGATAATTGCAGCAGTGGATCCAAGCCTTTAGGTTTTTCGCAAACTTTACATTAACCTTCACTTTGAGTCACTCACAGTCTCAAATCTTTCAAAAATTAGCACATGAGATCCAAATTGATGATTTCTGTTAGTTTGAATGTTGGTTGACCCAATAAATTGACTTTGACCATATTTATAAGGGGTAGAATGGAAACTTTGAATTAAAATTAAAAAACTAAAAATCAAAATTGAAACACTATTCGTCTTCTCCTTCACACACCCACCCCCACACCTCTAGCTCCTCCTAAACCCAAAAACCATCAAGCAACCACCGCCATCGGCCCATCCCTGAAAGTCAACACCACTTCCAGCACCGCCCAATGACGGCAACATTCATGTGATTTACTATAAATTCAACTCTTGTGGCCGCTGCAAGAAACCAAGAGCCATAGAAGAACAAAACATAAGTCCACCATCACCGACCACCCATCCCATCTCGTGTTGATGATCATCATCTCCCCATCCCTCCCTCACAAAAACCAAATTGACCATCGACCGCTACCCATCCCACCCCGTGCCGATACAAGTAAACTATTCAAGACAGCGACGCCCACTCTGACTTGGTTTCTTATGTCCGATTTTCTCCCAATACGCTTCATCCGATTATAGTTCTGGGTCGTGGGATAGGACAGTGAAAATTTGGAATTTGAGTAATTGTAAGTTGAGATCCACCTTGGCTGGGCATACCGGGTCGGTTAATATGATGGCTATTTCGCCTGATAGGTCCTTATGCGCGAATGGAAAGAAAGATAGGTTGTGCTGCTACTGAGGCAAACATTAAGATTTGGGGCTTCGATTTGTTGGCGTGTGAGGAATAGGATGGAAGAATTAGGGAGGAGATGTTGGCGGGTACACCGGCATATCGATGGAGGAGGCGGCGAAGGTGGTGGTGGTGGTGGTGGTGGGGAGGGGTAAAACAGAACCCAACTAGTTTTGGGTTAGGAGAATGTGGGGAAGGGAAAAGGGAACAAGAAAAATAGTGATTGTGTTTTGATTTTTAGTTTTTAATTTTAATTCAAAGTTACAATTTCATCCCTTTTAAAAATGATCAAATTCAATTTATTGGGTCAACTAACGATTAAACTAACAAAAATCATCAATTTGGACCCCATGTGTTAATTTTTGAAAACCAAAAATCAAAACACAATCATTATTTCAACTAATTCTAAAAGGGGATATTGTAACTTCATAGAAAATAATTAAAATAAAAAACAAGAATTTCATCTTCTTCCATTTCCCCCACCCAACCCAACCCAACCCAAACCTAAAACACCCATTTACATCGCCATCGTCTACAGCAGCCACCCGCCTGCAACCGCAATCATGAGCATTTCTTTCTCTTTTTGTTATCAATATTAGAAGATTATTCTCTGAACAATTGCAGGGTCTCTTCTCTCAATATTTGCTAAAGAATATGGTTCTCTTACTGAATAGACCTGAATATTTTACAAAGAAAATCTATAATTCTAACATTTAAATTCCATTCAAGTACGCAGTATTCAGAGCTTTGTAGGGACACTGGACGTCCTAAAGTGAAAGAACTGGAATCCCATTAACATCATTGACAATTCTGTTTCAGTTTTCTACTTAGGGGAGTCAACGAGCCGAGCCACAAGCCGAAACTTGAAGTTCGGGCTCGACTCGAGCAAAAATGGTTCGGGTTTTTTTCCTCCCAAGCCGAACTGAGCAAAAGTTCGGCAAAAAAACGAAAGCTCGACCCGCTAAGGCCCAAGCCGGCTCTTTTTTTTGTGACAATTTAAGAATTTAAAATTTGTGCAATTTGTACGGGTAGTCATGGCAATGAACCGAGCCGAGCCGAGCCACGAGCCTAAACTCGAAACTCGGGCTCGACACGAGCCAAAAAGGGCCGAACTTTTTTTGGCCTGAGCCGAGCCGAGCCGAGCCAAACCTAGCAAAAGCTCGGCCAAAAAAAGGAGGCTTGGCCCGAGCTTCCACTCAAGCCTTAGCGAGCCGAGCCGGCTCAGGTTTTTTTTTTTTCATGTCAAATCTAAATTTTTTTCTTAAAGAATTTAAAATTTGTACAACTTATACATACTATAAATTAAATAAAAGTTAAAACACTCCTCATTTATCTGAGCTTGAGACCGACGACAATTATCGTAGGCGGAATTAAAATTGTACACGAATAAAATATTTTCGTGTACAATTTTTCATATATTAACAAAAAAAATTTTAAATTACGTCTTTTTTTTAAACTAATCAATTTAAAAATTTACAATATCTTATGCTTGAATCTGCTGCAACTCATCGACTATTATACTGTCAACTTGTTCGTGAAGACGTAATTCCGCTCATTCTCAGTCCTTCAAACATATTAAAGTCTCAAGTATATCTTCTTTTAGTCTTGATCGTTAGTCACATAAAATTCGACCACCTAAATTAAATGCAGCCTCTGATGCTACCGTAAACACCGAAGGTGTTAGTAGATCGCGAGCAATTTTTGATGCAATTGGATACTGGTTTTTGTTACACCTCCACCATGTTAAAAAACTAAATTTATGTAATTCTTGTGCTTGTAACATATTACGAATGTCCACGCACAAATACCTAACTAACTTAGAGTGAATTTCAAGATTTATATCACTAATATCTATTACTCTAGATATTGATG
>CAIGRT010233285.1:0-20595 GCA_903798405.1 Fraxinus platypoda
AAAAAATTATTACTTTTATTGACAATTTTTATACAAAATAAAGCCAAAAGAATGGTATTCGGTATGGTAATTTTTTTTTACCATACCGAATTCTAGATCCAATGGTAAAAAAAATTATCACTTTAATGGACAATTTTCATGAAAAACAAAGCTAAACGGACACCAAACTTTCAACATTTTTCAGGTGAAAAATTATACCAATCAAACACAATTAATTACAATTCATAGTAAAACAAATTCTAGGCAATTCAATTTCCTGTAATTCATTTTCTTTCCACCCAAATTCCACATTTGCAATCAAACGGACCCTAAGATGTACTCAAGTCGGCAANCCAAACTTTCAACATGTTTCAGGTGAAAAATTATACCAATCAAACACAATTAATTACAATTCCCAGTAAAACAAATTCTAGGCAATTCAATTCCCTGTAATTCATTTTCTTTCCACCCAAATTCCACATTTGCAATCAAACGGACCCTAAGATGTACTCAAGTCGGCAAATTATCAATGTTCAATAAACCATTTCAACAGTTCACTTGAAGCTTATAGATTCAAATCTTGCATGCTGACTTCTAGCAACTTCATCAAGTTGCCAAGTTGTAACATCCATGGATGCAAGCACTACTAGTTCTAGTAACCCCGACTTACCGAACTGCCTGAATTGAAACAATTTTGAAGTTCGATAACTTAATTGAGACTGTTTATAGTCTAGTGACCTCAAATAAAATTTATTAAAACAAAGTACTTTGTCCACCGGCCATTTCCCGCCGTACCGCGTTCGTGCGGATTTATCGCGAGCTCACTATTAATAAGCTGGCTTCCATATCCTCGCTGATTCAAAACTATCTTTCTTCTCTTTCAATTTCCCCCATTAAGATTTCTCAATTAAAACCTGAAATTCACTGAAAAGGAATCAATTCAGATATGTGTGGAGGGGCGATAATTCCTGACACCGTAAAGCCGAGCCCATCGTCGCGTCGATTGATCGCCGACTTGCTCTGGGGCAGTGGAGTTGCAGATTTCAACAACAAGAAAAACTACCACTGGAACCCGTTGATATCTAAGTCTGTCGTTGATGTTGACGATGATTTCGAGGCTGAATTTGAGTGCTTTAAACACTACTCCGTTGATGAAGAGGAGAGCGATGGCAAGTCCTTCGGTTTCTCTGCTTCCAAACAATCCACCCTCCGCGGTAAAATTTAATTATATTCATTTGTTATTTAGTTTGTGATGATTTTTTTGTCAATTTTGTATGATGTGGTATTTGTTGAGTTCTCTGGTGTCAGTCAGTGTGTACTTTTTTTAAAAAAAAATTATTGAGTTTTTGAAGTGATTGTGGTTTAGTTATGAGATATTATTTTAATAGCTGATTTGTTAATCAATGTTTGGATTTTTATAGGTAAAAGAAAATTTCTGTTTTTTTTTGTTCGTCGTATCGTCTCTAAAAAGAAAGATGTATCTGAAGTGTATTCTGTTTCTCTTGAAGGTTCTAAAGCTGTCAAATCTGCTGTATCTGATGTGGATTCTGAAAAGCACTTAAAGAGAAAGAGGACGTATCAGTACAAAGGGATCCGCCAACGCGCATGGGGTAAATGGGCTGCTGAGATCCGTGATCCAACGAAAGGTGTCCGGGTTTGGCTTGGAACTTTTGACACTGCTGAGGAAGCTGCAAGAGCTTATGACACGGAAGCTCGGAGGATCAGAGGCAACAAAGCTAAGGTGAATTTTCCTGACAAAGTTGCTGCCCCTGCCACAAGGCATATGGTTAAGGTGAATTCTCGTAAAGTGCTTCCTAAGGAAAACCAAGACTCAGTTCAGCCAAGTTCAAGCCAGTATATGACTTTCCAAGACATGTTGGATAATGACCTCTACAATTCTGTGTGTTTCTTTGAAGAGAAACCAACAATGAAGCAATATGGCTATGCTGATTTATACCCTAACACTGGTGATGTTGCTAATGTTTACTTTAGCTCTGATCAAGGAAGCAACTCTTTTGACTCCTCAGAGTTTGGCTGGGGAGAAAATTCTACACGGAGTACCCCAGAAATATCATCTGTTCTCTATTCTGTTTTTGAATATGACAAAGCTCAATTCATGGACGATTCTAACCCTGCGAAGAAACTGAAATCAAGTTCTGAAGATACAGTGGCTGCTGTTGATAACACTATGAACAAGCTTTCTGAATTAGCGTTTGAGTCGCAGATGAAGCTCTTCCAGATGCCTTACCTTGACGGTAATTGGGATGCCTCCTCAGTTGACGCCTTCCTCAATGGAGACTCAACTCAAGATGATGGGAATGAATTGGATGTTTGGTCCTTCGATGATTTTAGTGCTATGTTTGGAGGGATTTAAAAATCTCAGTTTCCCATTGGTTATGGCTTTCGTAAATTAGGCTACACTTTAGTACGGGTTGCTTTCTGTACTAGCTTTTACCTAGTTACCTTGTTAAATATAAGTTCGCATTCTACCTTGTTAACACTCGCTCGACTGGGACATATGTAATAATTCTACCTTTGCACATGGAGCATGATGTAATCATCGATTTCCTTTCTTGAAATCTATAGTTAGCTTCTTGTTTTTTGAGCGACGGGGTGGAAATGATGATGTGATGGTGTGCTTATTTTCTTTTCCGACGATATGGATAAGATTCCATTATATAATTCCATACCACCAAGCATATCTGTTATGAATTTGAGGAAGTTATCCTTTCCCCTGTATTAAGAAATCTTAAAGCACAATCAAAGAGGAGAAAAAGGGACATTGTGAAGAATTTCAAGCAAGAAAGGAATACTAGAAAGTTAAAAGTCACAGGAAAAACATCAAATGTAGAGCTCCTTTTAACATGATCACCAAAACAAATTCAAAATTTTCAGTTTATTTCTCCTTCAAGAAATGCGGTATCTTTGTTTTCATTTACATCTTCTTGATAATCTTGTTGCTTGGAAATGCTGCAGCAGTCGTTCTCTTAATCCTGAAGCCCCGAATGCCTGTATTTTCTCTCCAAAAAGTTGATGTTGATTCTTATAAGATTGATGTAAATAACTCAGACCAAAACATATTTGTTTCATCTGTTTCTTCTCTGATTTTGGATGCAGAAAATCCAAACAAGGTCAGGTTAAGTTATGGCCCTTCGAGGTTTCATGTCCTTAGTGAAGGACTAGTGATAGGATTGATCCGAATCCCTCAGTTTCATCAGCCTCCTCTCAGCAAAAATGTAAGCGTGCAGATGCAGGTATCGTTTGAAGGCATGAACATTAGCAAAATGATCGCATCTGCAGGAAATTCATCCAAAGATAGCAATATTTTCCCGATTAGGATATCAGGTGAAATAAGAGCTCAGGTCGGGATTCTAAATATCACGTTTCCAATGCTGAAGATAGCGTTGGACTGTGAAATAAGTATATCGCATCTTTCATTTCTCAATGAGGTGTACAGCATGAGATGGATTAAGAACAAAAATATGGTAAGGATTTTGAAATCTTCTCATCGATTTTATAATTATTTCCCCTCTTTCTTCTCACCGATCGCTTTGTTTTGAAATTTTCAGATTTCGCTTCCTCTGAATTCCAATGCATTCTCCAACAAGTGCTCTATGGGTATTTTAATGTAGTAAAATAAACAGCGATACATGATGAGAGATATCATATTTGATGCTCTAAGTCGTCGACTGATATTAAACCATTGGAAATAAAATCATATTCATATTGCATGTATAGGATATTCTTTCTCAAGTACTTGCGAATTCATATCAAGACTGTACATACTTGTGTTAGCTTTCACTCAGTACAGAAACTCATGTACATCATTGTATACTGTAAGAAGAGAATATAAGGGGTTGTTCTCTTTGTGTTTCAGTTTTGTGTTTTGAGTTTTGAATTTATTTTGGATTTTGTGTTTAGAGTGTCCATTTTAAGATTGTTGAAAATGTGTTCTTTTTGACATTTTGAAAAATTGTTTTGAAAACACCAAAAACGTGTTTTGAAAATTTTAATTTGATTATAACTGAAAACACCCAAAACGATAAATTTGTCATTTTGAGTTTTCTTTGTAAATTTTTAACTTGTTTTCAAAAATGCGTTTTCGAAAATATAAAAGAGAACGCGTTTTCACTGTTTTGAAAAATCAAAAACAGAAAATGACTTGAAAATGGTAAAGAGAATGTGCCCTTAAGCTTTTCCGTTTCTCACTGCCAATGAGTAATATAGATATTACAATTTGTAGTGTATTATGAGCTCGTTTGGCAGGGAATCTATTTTTTCTTTTACTTCTTGTAGAAGAGCTTTTATTCAAACAAAATACTTTAAAAAAATTATCAAAACATGTTCAATTGTAGCTTTTTAGTTTCAGAAGCAATTTGTGACTTTTCAAAAGCCCTGTTTGTGAGCCCTACATGGCTTTGCAAATTCCCTTGCTTGAAAATTGACATCACGAGTAATTGAGTATCGAGCTTCAGGTTGGTTCTCATGCTCCTATATTGTTCTTGAGTGCTCTCTCATATTTGCATGAAAAAATGTTACTGGGAAAGTCCTCGAGCCCCTTCGAAAAGTGCATGTAAATCAGGCCAGGGATATACGTTGTCATAAATTTTTGCCTTGCACTCTAGTCCGATATGTGGAATAGGCGAGAGTAGTCTTATGGTAAGAGAATGCTTGATAACTTGACTTTTTTGAAAGTGATGTGGGATCTCGCCAATAGATTATTGAAGTCATCGTATGCCCCAACTCCCTTGACCAAATGAGAGCTTTGAGGTCTAAGGGAGTAGCAAATTTGTCTTGGGGACCCTGTACTCCATATGATTCACTCATTCTAAGGATAATTTAGATGAATAAAGCTGTTGACAATCCATAAGTTGTCGAGATCTGTTTGATTGATTCAAAAAATAATTTTCGAAATGAATGGTGTAGATTTTGCCAACTTATGATTGTTCACAAAAGTTGTCAACCATAGTTGTACATATAGCATGGCTCAATTTAGATAGAAAATGTTGCTCCCACACTGGCTAGGGCCCAATGGCCCAAAAGTAAAGAAATGGCCGAAGCCCAAGCCCAATGGCCATGCTGAGGTGCTATTTGCTAAAGGCCAACGGCCCTTGCCAAGGTGCCATTACCCGAAGCCCAACGTACCTCTAAGGCCCAACATTACCGAAACACCTCAATGCCGAGGCTCAATGGAAAGTGGAAGCACTAAACAAATTGATAGATTTTCAACGCTAAAGCACTACTTGTTCAAACCGAAGCTCCGAAACCTATACCTCAAATCGAGGCTCAATAAAGTATAATTTGAAGTTCAACCATGACAAATGATGACCTACAATTGAAGATTTTAAAGTACCTAAGATTCTCTTAGAATGATTGATTGGACAATGGCAATGAATGGAAATGGTCAGTCATGTCAACACATGGCATGGGTTGGCTGCCCTCTTCAAAAGCATTTAAGGCGTCATAAGCTAAAACAGTCAGAAATGATGCCTCTAAGATGGTGTTTTGGTCGAGGAGATGAGACCACGTGTTCCCACATCCAACGGTCATTATTGTACATGTAATACTATAACTAAACCCTCTTAGTGTCATAGGGAAGGTTGAAAAAAATTAGAGATCAAGAACACAAATACACTCTTTTTTTACATTGAAATTTCGAAGAAGAACGTTGTATAATATCGGTGTTTATTTAGTTTCCTGGTTAATCGTTCATTATCGTATCTTTTTGTTTTTTTATTTACCGGATTTCGAACATATTTGTCTCGTGTCAAAAGCTTCTCCCAAGTTCTAATTCAACATTTTCGACTAGTAATCTGTCAAAACATGTCGGAATTAGCTTGTCAAAACACGAATGAGTCCAGTATCCGTTGGCGCATTTTTTGTGGTCAACAAAAACCATCTTCTACGACCACACAACAAAACTAGAAGGTATGACCAAAATGTTTAGTCCATGTTTGGTACAAATTAAAATTTAGATTTTAAATTAAACCAAAGTCAATAATTCACTTTAACTACATATTTTATGGGTTCCACAACTTTTCAACCATACATTTTGCCCCCGTTTGATACCCATTTTTTATCTCATTCACATTCTCTTTTTTCTACAGTACTCATTTCTAACCACACATTCTCCAAATAAAATAATATTACACATACCCCCAAAAACTCTTCTTACTTTTTAACCACACATTCTTTACATCAATCACTATTCAAAAACTCATTCTTCAAAAGAATGGTAGCTTGTTTGGTAGGGATTTTTTGGGAGAAGAATTGATT
Organism: Fraxinus platypoda; assembly: GCA_903798405.1. Classification (NCBI taxonomy): domain Eukaryota; kingdom Viridiplantae; phylum Streptophyta; class Magnoliopsida; order Lamiales; family Oleaceae; genus Fraxinus; species Fraxinus platypoda. The sequence continues at coordinate 6,256 of CAIGRT010233285.1, forward strand.
TTGAATAGTGATATGATGGGAAATGTGTGGCTGAAAACGAAGATAAGATTATTGATTTTATTGAAGAATGTGTGGTTGAAAATGAGAATTGATTTACTGTAGAATTGGAGAATCCGTACCAAGCGAGGCCTGGGTGTCAAACACCCACTTATTAACTTCTATTAAAATCTATTAAAAAATTGATTTTAATTCCCACCAAACTGGAATTTAATATAAAAATAAAGAGATGACAACACAGCAAGAATAATAAGTTGGAAACGTTAGCTCCTATTTTCCCGAAACTTTCGAAATATTCAAATCATGAGAGAGAGTGTGTGTATCGCGGCCCCAAAAAAATGAAAATTATTAGAGCAAAGTCCCGGCTAGCTATCCAGCAACAAAAAAGGCGAAAAAGAACTGCAAAGTCAGTGTTTGTATGCAAAATAATTGATTGTGCCACAGACAGAGGCATCCATGCATCAACCTCAGCCTCATGTCTTGCTCCAATCTCATCTGGTCACTGTTTGAGCCACATTAAAATTTTCATTCTCATTCTTCTACTCATTTTCAATCACACATTCTTCAATAAAATAATATTTTTCATTACATCAATAATTTTTTTTTTTTTTTCAACCACACATTCTCCATCAATCTACTGTTCCAGAATACATTCTTCCAAAATAATGTGGCTCAAACACACCCCTAATTTTGGTTCTCTCATTGCACGAATAACAGCATCGTCTTATATCTAGCTAAGTCAACGATCCATGTAAGTACCATTAAATTAAAATTAAAACCAGGCACGTGATATTTTGAATAAGGATTCAATTATAAATTTATACAGCTAGCCTTGGAATTGGATCACTCTTATGTCAGTCAGCCATGGCTAAAGTCTTGATCTTGATTTTCTTGGCTCTCTCTATCCGAGCGAGCTGCAGACAGCTCATAGAGCGTCGAAAACCAGCTGCACTCTTCATCTTTGGCGACTCTTTCTTCGACCCCGGAAATAACAATTACATTAAAACTACAACTCTTGACCAGGCCAATTTCTGGCCCTATGGAGAAACCTACTTCAACTACCCCACTGGAAGATTTTCTGATGGCCGCTTGATTTCTGATTTTATAGGTATATTTCTGATTTTTCTTTTTGAGCTACGAATTGTTCATTTGAACTGAATGAGAAATAATGTTAGCTTCATGATGGCAGCTGAATATGCAAAATTGCCATTGATTCCTCCATATCTGCAGTCAAGAAATTATAACACAGTTTACTTTGGGGCGAACTTTGCATCAGCTGGAGCAGGGGTTTTACCAGAAACATTTCGAGGAGAGGTATGTGTTTTTTTAAACCTCATGCAAAAGGTAAGATGGATTTTGAAGTCTCAATATGCATTGTACGAGAGTCGGTTAAACTCAAATGAGTAATTCTTTCGGTCTAAACCTTAAACGAGCTATCAAATTTCAAGATTTGTATTCTCAAACGAGTTACCATCTTTCTCCGAGAATGTTAACGATAGAATCTCACATCTAATAAAAATGAAATTTGAATTTGGCTATTCTTCTTAATAAAATTCTTCTTTTAACATTGAACAGCAAGTGCCAATAATTTTTAGTTCTAAATTTATCTTTTTAAGAGAAGTGTATGTGGGGGAAATAGCCCATATTTGACAACCATTAAAATGAGTGTTTAGAAGAAAATGAATTTTGAAATAGTGATTCTTTAGAGGATGTATGATTAAAATGTACGAAAAATTTTGGGTTTACGTGTAGAATATTTTAATATGAGAATATGTGGTTGAAAATGAGTTTGAGATTTTTTTTTTTTTTTTTTTGAAAATGATTGTCAAACATGGCTTAATTTGGTGAAGACATAACTGCATTATTCTTGCCACTTAAAAAATATTGGACACGTTTTTAATTACAGACTTCACGAGAACACAATTTTTATCGATTTTTTAACTATACATTTCATCAATTTTTATCAAAATTTACTAAAAAATTATTTTTTGAGAAAATAGAAAGGGACTTGGTATCTATAAATGTGCAAATGTTGACACGTTTATTTGCATATATTATGATATGACAAGAAAGAAGTGAATGGATGTGAAATCCCCACGCCAAGTTGTGTGCATTATTTGACTGGTGCATGCTCTGTGTGGAGGAATTTCAAGGTGAATTATTAGGCAGTGGCAGTGTATATAATTTTTCGACCTTGAAAATTTCAAAGTCGTGCGTCTTTTGTAAAAAAATGCAAGTTACATTTATGAGTAAAGTAGTCATGGAAGCATAATCAAATGCATTAGGAGTTTAAGTCAACTAAGTAATGCATTTGGGTAGAAGCTTTCCCTTTATGTTAGGTTTAATTACACTTACTAGCTGTTGGCACAATTTTTAATTGCTTTATTCTTCCTACTTTTTTTTAAGTTAATAATAGGAATAAGTATAAAGTAAGGAACAAGCTTGATATGATTTGAAGTATTTTATTTGAGTTTATTATAATTTTTTGAAGAGTTCAGAAACTTAAGGTGAAATTGTTTGTTGGGTGATTTGTGGTTGATTAAAATTCATTATAGAACTTACAGAAATTTTCTATTTCGTACGCAAATTGTTCTCGATATTCTTCGAGTCGATCAATATCCCGATGAGTACTATTCTTTGCTCTTTCCTACAACAAAATTAAGAAGTTTTCAACATGTGGATGGTGTTGAATGCATATATGTAAAGATTTACTCTTAGAGCTAATAATAATTTTTTTTTGATAATCGTGGATGTTCGAACCAGCTTGCGCGCACATCGACTAAACCTACCTCACTAATTTAATTAGTTAATGTACACCAGGACGGTAACGAAGATTTGTCTGAGTTGTGTAGAACTTTATTTCTAACAATACACACCGTATAATTTGGTATTAGTATTTATGAGTAATAACATACATGGATTGATGTGTCAGGTCACAGTGCTTAGTAGATTATTTCTCTAGTATTTATATACATTTTTTGAAAATCAAATGATGCATAAATAGTAATAAACCAAGAATCGAATAAATTACGAGATATTAATTTGAAAAAAAAAAAAGAATACTTTTTCAAGAGTAATGCCTAATACTTTTCGTTTGTATAAAAATAGGTAATTGATCTTAGAACGCAGCTAAAATACTTCAAGAAAGACGTAAATGCAGCTCGATTGAGAAAGAAAGTTGGGGCTTTTGGTTCAAAAAGGATTTTATCGAATGCGGTCTACTTGTTTAGTGTCGGGACAAATGATTATATAAGCCCTTTTGTGCTAAAAAATTCATCCATGCTGCCTTCTCATCAAGAATACATTGCCATGGTAATTGGTAACCTCACACAAGTAGTAAAAGTAAGTTGATTTCTATATATATTTAGTAAAATAAGTAACTTGAGTAAGTTCGGGTTTGAGTTTACGACTAATGTATGCAGGCCATGTATAAAAGTGGGGGCCGAAAATTCGGGTTTCTGAATTTGGGAGACTTGGGTTGTCTTCCGGGCTTAAGAATTCTCAAACCACAAAACGAAAGTGGATGTTTGGAAGAGGCTTCAACCTTGGCAAAACTACACAATGAAGCACTCCAAAATGTCCTCTACAAAATGAAGAACCGCTTGAAGGGTTTCAAATATTCTCTTTATGACTTCAACACCTATCTTCGACAAATTCTCAATCACCCTTCAAGATACGGTATTACTTAACGATTATGTCTTTATTTAGTGAGATTTAGTTCAACTAGTCGAGCTAGCTATGTTTGATACTTTATAGTTACGTCATCTGACCTCTTTTGCGCGCGTATTTAGGTTTTAAGGAAGGTGAAAAAGCATGCTGCGGAAGTGGGCGTTACAATGGAATATTTAGTTGTGGAGGAAAAAGAGGAGTGAAGGGATTTGAGCTTTGTAAAAATCCAAATGAATTCATCTTTTGGGATTCTTATCATTTGACAGAGAGTGTGTACAAACAAATGGCACGTCAAATGTGGAATGGACCCTCTAAAGGACCTTACAACCTCAAGCGATTTTTTCAATGCCTCTAAAATAATTAATGCCATTCAATATTTTCTTCTATGTTCTATATTCATCTCCATGCATGCAGCTGCAGTTATTTTATTTATGAGTAATGCTATTCATTCCCACTTAGGTTACAAACACAATCTAGATAGAGTTATTGGGGATGAATAACATTACTCTTTATTTATTGCACCAATATTACTATATATGAATGATCTAATTAATGTATATAGGATGCAATTAAAAAATATATAAAATTTTGTATGTTTGGTCTTTGACTTAGAGGGTGTTTGGGGGGATTTAAATTAGATTTTTAGTAGATTGTGATAGAAAGTTTTGAAATGTGTGGTTGAAAAATTGTGGGACCCATGAAAGATGTGGTTAATATTGATTGTTTGACTTTGACTTAAATTAAAATCAGATTTTAATCCGAAATAAACACACTCTTAGTGCGTGTCTAATTGCACTTAAAATTGTAATCTCAACCGTTGCCAAGTAAAATTTGGATTGTTGCTTTTTACCATTTTCCAATGAAGACTGACATGGCAGCAGCAATATTGGACCATTTTATGACAGAATGACGTTTTTGCCCTTAATATTTTGCATGACATATGGGCTTTTTCGGTAGTTCATTTTTACAATGTTAGGTTTTGCTGTCAAAGTGGGCTCTATTCTGCATTAAAAAAGGGTCAATTAATTGTTGAAAATTGGAAGAAAGAGTTCCCAAACATGCACTNAATGACGTTTTTGCCCTTAATATTTTGCATGACATATGGGCTTTTTCGGTAGTTCATTTTTACAATGTTAGGTTTTGCTGTCAAAGTGGGCTCTATTCTGCATTAAAAAAGGGTCAATTAATTGTTGAAAATTGGAAGAAAGAGTTCCCAAACATGCACTTAGTCTTTGAATAACAAGTATAATTTAAACATTTTAAAATAGAGTAAATTGGTCATTAGTTTTTCATTGTAGTTACAAAACGGTCCAGACAATTAATGACATGGCATCGATAATAGAGTGGCAAATTTGACAACTACCCTTCTTTTCTTTTAAGATACTGGAAAATAAAATACATCATTTTTCAAATTTTATCTAATTCATAACTAAATTTTTTTGAACTCCATCAGGCTATTACACCTTATTAAAGCTAATTCACATGAGGTGATATATTGTGTTATATAAATATAAAAATTTGGAGTTTTACATTTTTACAAAGGTTAAATGTCACATGTTTGGTGCTCGTTATTTCAAAAAAAAAAAAAAAAGAGTTTTGAAAAGTATTTCAAGGAAAATGCGTAGTTAAAAAATAGGGAAATTTTTTTGAATTTACGTACGTAATATTTTATTATATGAAGGTGTGATTATAAATGATCCTATAGCAAAAGGAGTTTTAAAGCAAGGACACCAAACACGGAATAAATGTCAACATGCATAAACACATTGTATTGTCATATATTGTTTTATATTACAATACGTTTTGTTTAAAAAATTAATGTTTTACAATCATAACATATTGTGTGATCATGTTCTTATCCACGATTGTCGTCACCTTCCGTGGCCATTTGATTTCTCTTAGTAATATATTGTGTGGTAAGAGAATATGTTACGTTGTTACTTATAGAGTAACATATTATATTACTATGCTCTTGTTTGGACTCCATTATTTTGAGAAAAAAAATATATTTTGCAGTAGTGATTTTTGATAAACGTGTAATTAAAAAAAATGAGAAGTTCTAAATTTACATGTAATATTATTTTATTGGAAAATATTTGATTGAAAAAAAAGATATAGAAAGATGTATTTTGATTAAAATGGAGCTATATATTATTGGCTCCAATTCCTTCCATTGTAATTATGAGATTATGACCTAGCACCATCATTACTGACTCCCTAAACTACCACATCCCATATACCATTAGTCACCACAACACATCGCAACCATGTACCCAGGGACGGATTCAGGATTGGATTATAGGTCGGGCTAATACGTAAAAAAAAAAAAAAAAATTTACACATCTTTTCAACCACACATTTTTCAATAAAATAATATTAAACGTAAATTAAAAAACAAAATTCCTCTTTTTTCAACCACATATTCTTCCAAAAATTACTATTCCAAAATACATTAATTTCACTAAAATGAGGGCCAAACAAAGGCTATGTTACTAACAAAAAACATACAGGTAACACATTATGATACCAACATAGAGTAGTGTATTATGTTACCACCATCGTATTTGACAACTACCATTTCTACAATCATTTGGCCACCACACAATTACAAAAATCCACTTGATCTCACTAGAGACACGAAGATTAACAACCACCATCATCGCAATCTCAATTGCGACATCTATTACCAATGTATCTGAACTACTATAGATTTGAATCGCAATGGATCTGAATCCCACTGCAAATTGAACCATGGTCACTACACCACCAAAATCGATATGGAGAAAATCTAGATTATACAACTCGAAAGTTGCTTCGAGAGGTAGAAAACCAAATGACGACGACAACAAGAGGAGAACAAATGGCGACAAAGAAGTGATTGATTGGTGGGTGATGGATGCCTACATCGAGAGGAAAAAGATATTGTTGCTAAGGACAACAAATGGCCGCGAAAGGGAGAAAGGTTTTGGACAATTGTTTGGTGGTGGTGTTGGTGGCAACGTGGTGGACGACTATATTGGGTGGGTGGTGGGTTTATTGGAGGATTAAGGTTGATGACTAATTAAGTTTGTGAAATATTTATATAATGTAAAGATATTTTCAATTATGTATAGATAAAAATCCACAATTTAAAATAGAGGCACATTTTAGTTTTTGGGAGAAAAATATGGCCCTGGTGTCTATGTGGTTACATGTACTTTGGAGCTCTAAATTTGTAAAATCCAAGCCCAAAGTCCTAATTTTGATTTTACTTTGGGCCAATTGTATTTTTGGTCATTAAACTCTTAGAAAATTTTTAATTGGATCACTCAATTTAATTGAAATTTACGCATTACGAACTCAATTGTTGTTTCCATTATTGCAAACTCGCGTTTTGAAGTTTGAAACGATTTTATTAAGTTAATCAAATATATTTTGTTGCCACGAGGTTTACCGTTATAAATGTGATTTCAAAAGTTAGTTATTTCCGCAAAATTTTTAGTTAAATTAGGGCAAAGAAACGACGACGTAACAATCCGGGTTCACGAAGCTCGGGGCGTTACACGATTGACCTACTATTCGCACCAACCGTTATAAATGTGATTTTAAAAATTAGTTATTTCCGCAAAAAAATTTAGTTAAATTAGGGCAAAGAGACGACGACGTAACAATTCGGGTTCACGGAACTCGGGGCGTTAGATTAAATGTCAATACCTGGTTGTGCAGATTCCTCTTGCTCGATATCTGCCAACATGGAGAGGAAATGTTATAGATGCAAAGCTAGAGATGAACCCATCACGAGTGGTTGGCATGTCTCTAGCTGTCAACACTGAAGGCGGAATTCCCGATGCTAGATCTGGTCCAGGTGATTTCCAAGTTGAAATTGACTGGATAAAAGCCTTGAGAATGCAGTAAATTAACAAAAATCATTGTCCAGAGGGCACAAAACTTAATCTTGGGGAAGGGAGGCAGTTTTATGCACATGTGCTTGTGTTTTAATGTATAATCATAACGAGCATATGAATGCTAAGTTTGATTAGTATGCTTCCATGCACATGTTCAATTTTGTTGGTGAGTACTAGAAGTTATGGAACTGGGAAAATTCCGTAGACTAGTTATGCCTACAGACTACAGAGTATTACATGGTAATTGGTATGGTCGTCTCTTTCTGGTGACTTGTTCCCATCGGAATATTTGGGTGCCAAAAAAGTTACCCTCAGTTAGATATAACGTAAAATCAATATGTGTTGCAATAGGACCAGCTTATTCATGTATTTTCATTGAATTCATGTACAAAAAAAAAATAAAAATAAAGGAGAGAAAATCAAAATGCTACATAACAAAGTTGTTTTCTTGGAAAATGACATTGTGTGGCAGACGTGAAAATATCAAATGTAGAGATGACCATTGAATTAAAATGCAAAAGAAAATCAGTTTTAAGTAATGTAGCGTGGACAAGACCTTAAAGAACCATTAAATTTAGAATTTCATTTCTTTTTAGGTTTAAGAGCCATTTTTAAATAGAGATGACGACATGCGCAATGGCCTTTCTCAGAGTAATGTTATTTAACATAAGTAGCATTTAACACAGTTTTAGGTGGCAGCAAAGAGCCCACCTAGACTTGTCCAATAAACTTGGCTTATGTTTGGTCCATCTTTTTTAAAATTCGTTGTTCTTCAAATTTATTTTCATTTACACATTCCACGGGACACTACTTTCATCAGTTTTTCAACTAAACGTTTCATAACCTTTTATCAAAATTTATTAAGAGCCCGTTTCAGCCCCCTTTTATTGTAAGAACATATTTTAGATAGACTGATGGAGAATGCATTGTTCAAAAATAAGGGAAAAAATTGAATTTATGTGTAATATTATTTTATTGAAAAATGTATAATTAAAAATAAGAAGGAAAAAATGTATTTTAAAAATAACAAGGATCATGGCTAAATATCTCATTTTTGTCCAAATCAAACGGGGGCTTAATTCATTGAAGAAGTCTAGGTGGGTCTTCCTAGATAACATTATCATGATTTTTAGCTATTTTAAACACCGCGCCAAATTTTCAAGAAATTGTACTTAGCTTCATTTTTGTCGGTAGAAAAAACTATGCCCACGTCTGATATGGATTATTTAGAATTTTTTTTTTCAAACTCATTTTTAACTATACATTTTCTTCATAAAATAATTATGCATGTGAATTCATAATTTTTTCTACTTTTTAATTAACGCATTCTTCAAAAATATCAATTTTTACTATGTTCTCAGAAACAAAAACGTATGTTGTTAGAAAAGTTTGACATCTTCTTTGATAGAATGTCACATCGTTGAACTATTTTAAAAACAATCAACTTTTACATTCAATAATTTCCTACCACCAATACATCCGTCAGCTAGGATGTCAACATTTCCTGCCTTCTATAAATTAATTTATTTCCACTTTTCATTTGAATTGAAAACGTTCAGTTTGGTACAACTGCCAACGAGCAAGGCATATATAACTGATTTTACAGGTCCAAGATCATTTCTCTGTATTTGCGGCTAACCTGGTTCGAGCAGTTCCAAAATGTTTTCACGATCTGTTTTCTTGAATTTGTTGACCTCGAGAATTTTATCAACTTTGAATTAAACGACGAAACTAGAATCATTTGACAGTCCTTGGCATGCAAACTTTACCGACTTTGACTTGGTTGAAGAAGATAACAACATTTTACCTGCTTGGTCTTGGTGGTTTCTGTCATTCCGTAAACGATTGAGATGTTTTGGTTTCCCCAGCTATCAAAATGGCTCCATTTCCTCTTCCTGGAAATAGAAATGCAACCTGTAAAGTGTAAACAAGTCCTGATATAATGACCATACTACCCATTCAAAAGGGTAAAAATATTTCTGTTGAGGAATAAAATCCCACATCGAATAAAGATGAAAATATAGACCAATTTATAAAAGTTTGAGTTAATCCTCTTAATAAGGTTGACCTTTTAAGATGGAACCCCAAATCTTAACATGGTATCAGAGCCCGTTAAGCTCCAACGAGCAATTCGATCCGATTAAGACTCAAAAAAATTGAACACACGGATTTCAAGATTGGTTTGCTCAAACGAGCCACCATCTTGAGGAGGCATGTTAAGGGATAAAATTTCACATCGAATAAAGATGAAAATATAGACCAATTTATAAGAATTTGAGTTAATCCTCTTAATAAGGTTGACCAATTAAGATGGAACCCCAAGAGATGAAAATATAGACCAATTTATAAGAGTTTGAGTTAATTCTTAATAATGTTGACTTTTTAAGATGGAACCCCAAATCTTAACAATTTCCAAGCCATTATTTCCTTTTTTGTATTAATGGACAATGTGGGCCCTGACATTTTCTCTCATTGTAACTTGGCTTAAAAGGCAAGGGGTGGTTGGACTTTTACTTGCCTCCCACGTAAAGGCAAAATATACACACTTTGTGGTTGCCCACAATTTTGCTAAACCATCATTTGGCTTTCAAGTTTTTGATCCCCCTGAGTCTAAAATACTGTGTTTTTGCTGTTTCCTTGTTCTTTTCTCAGGTATGCTATGCTTCATCCTTGCTAAAAAATTTCTATCCTATTTTGCTATATATATATATATACTGTATACAGATTCGATCTGAGCTCTGGGGTTTGATTTACTCAAGCAGATTAGAAGTTAAAATAATAGCTCTCATCTGTTGAAACAGGGAAAAAATGGCATCTCTTATCCCTGGAGTTCTAGTTAAACTTCTTCAGAGTATAAATTCCAATGTAAAAGTTCGCGGTGAGTATAGGTCCATCCTATTACAGGTAATCAGCATAGTGCCTGCCATAAGTGGATCAGAGTTGTGGCCAGATCATGGATTTTTCATAAAAGTATCCGATTCTTCTCATTCGACCTATGTATCACTTTCGAAGGAAGACAATGAGCTTATCTTAAATAACAAGTTGCAACTTGGGCAATTCTTCTATGTTGATAAGATGGAGGCTGGAACTCCTGTACCTATATTAGTTGGTGTTAGGCCTATTCCAGGGCGACATCCTTTTATGGGAAATCCTAAGGATTTAATGCAAATGTTAGAGGCATCAGATAGCCCTGTTCAAGTTGATCAGGAATGTGTTACTGATTCAAAATCGAGTGAGTCGGCTGAAGCGAAAGAGGAAAGTGTAAAGAAGAAACTTGTAATTAAAGAGGAGAAGGCAGGTGTTGCCTCTAGGTATATGCAGTGTGTGTTAACTCCAAACACAAAAGTAAGAGAAGCAGATCAAAACAATGGTGCAAGAAGAAATGAGAATGAGAATGGTGGAGCAGCAGGCAAGAAGGTTGGACTTCTGAAAGGGAAGCAACAGGAGCTTAAAGGTCAGGTACAATTTTGAGTTATAGATATTTGATTCTTCCTTGTAAAGACTTTTGTTTCGTGCAATCTATCTCGATGATGGAGTTTATCCTTCATCAAGGTCCACTATTTGACTTGTTTTCAGTTTTTCTCTATCAATTTATAGAATGATAGGTCATCTACTTCCAGTCTACTCCATTGAGGTCATATCGAATGTTAAACTACAAGGCTCGGATATTTTTTATTTTTTAATAACCTCATTAAATGCAATTTTATGTCTGGTATGTCTTCTATGTCCGAAGTTATTATGCAAATTAAGTCATTCTACCATTGGTTTAGGCCAATTGGTTTGACCTTTTTAGTATGCATTGCATCTTAGAAGTTATTTACATTATTTGCTGCACAATAAATTGGTGAGTGCAAAATTTGCACACCCGATTCTTCCTGTGGGCTGCAAGATTCTAACGGATTGTAACAGAAATGAATTTCCGATGTCTAGAGGTGGATAAAGCATGCAAATAGGTGCAATAACACTTTATGTGAATTCTTTTGGCTTAAGAAATCCAAGTCAGTTGAGAACTTCTAATATTGCATTACAGGCACGACCATCAAGTCCTTCCCATGCTCGTCCTGATGCATCAACACATAATTCAGATATAGATGCTTTAAAACCCATGGTGGCCCGGACATCTTCAAAATTGCAAGCAGTGGAATGCACAGCCAAACAAGAAAGCATTGACATGAATTTTTGGTCAAATAGTAGCAACAAAAAGCAATCTCCTGAGACAATCTCCTGGTCCAAATTGCCCGCCAATCTTCTTAAACCTGGAAAGGTACATTTCTTGCCTTGAGCATCTCTGAAAATATGCAATACTCTAATAATTCAAATATCAACTCATTGAATTACCTGTTCTCAATTTTTGAACTAATACAATGGTGCAACTGCAGTCATTCTTATGCCTCCCAAGAACATTCAATTGTTGATACTTGATAGTATGTTCTAACATCTGAAGGGGAAAAACATTGGTTTATTAGATTTACGGGATCTCATTATGACATTACGTTAATTTTGACCATCTTGCATATATATCAAGCACTGAAACAGTTAATAAATATATCTACGGCATTGACTTAATATATCAATGTATTTATATTCGTCATTGGCCATTAACATTACTAGGGAATGATTAGAAGGAGAAACTCAGCTTTTTTGGTATTGGCGGAAGTTCAAAAAGAAGCAATTGCATCAGCAAATCTTGTCAAGTGCCTCAGGTAAGTTAAGAGATTGATTTAAATATGTCATCTGTTCGTCATACATGTTTAAGCAACATATAACTTGATTACACGCTAAAAGAGCTGAATTTGAGCCATAAATTTTCATCTTATCTTCCTTTCTTATCTGGTTTTTCAGCATGTTTGCCGATCTTTGTTCATCTGCCTCACCTGAAAACCCCCACATCTACCTTACCAAGTTCTTTACACTCTACCGACTTATAGAAAAAACAGACATTACAATTCTAACAAAGGATGTGTCAGATAATTTCTCAGTAAACTTATCATTGGAAGATAAAGACAAATCCGACAGAAAATCAGGTTCCTTACATGTGAGCAGTATGACAAGAACTCCAAAGCCCTCAGTGGAGCTAAGCGGGGCTGATAAATTAGAATGGTCAAAGGGAGGTGGTTCCACAGAAATTAAGGAATTTAGGGAAATTCTTCTACATGAATCACAGTCCTGGTTTCTCAAATTCTTAGACGAAGCACTTGATAATGCCTTCCGGTTGGATTATCAGGAAAAGAAAAGGAAGGAGAGCTTTGGACGTTTTATTGAATCAAACAACCAGATTGCTACCGCATTGTCACAGCTGAAGCAGGCAAATGACTGGTTAGATAAACTGAGAAGCAAGTTGAGCTCAGAGAAAAATGAGATGCTCGAGACTGTTGATAGCCTGAAGAAAAAGGTTTATGCTAGTTTGCTTGCTCATGTGGATTCAGCAGCACTAGCATTGGAAAATAGAAAGCCGGACTGATGAAGCGATTCGGCAAGAATGGACTGGTATATTCATTTGCTTTCATTTGCTTTCTTTTTATTTTATGATCAGCTTAATCTATAGCCACTTTTCAGATGATAAGTGGCCGATCATCTTCGTAGATAATGTATCTGTAAATAAAGTTTGTGTATATAAGAAGAATGAAGTCCTTAAAGGATGGACATTTTACATTGTTATGTTCTTGTTCAAGGAAATGCACAGTTTACTAGAAGATTAGATTAGTCCATATGTACTGGTTGGTTTTTCTTAACTTCTTCCTCTTTCGTTCTATAAATTAGAAGTTACTCCTTTATGAGAATATTTGATAATAAATTAATGAAGCTACTTCTCGACCTATGACGCATAGTGAAAGCTAACAATTCTTTGGAGAAATTTACCAAGATGCCAACCTGTAAATGCATAGAACAAAAGCATGCAAATGCAGATGTACTCTCATTGATGGAATACTTATTGAACTGTGAATGATTAGCATGCATACTAATTTCTGAGTAGCTTATTTGTAGCACTCTATTGCCTCTGCTTGCGATCTCTTAGCTGGTGCCCGTATTTCCATGGGAGAGGGCCGTAGCTGGAGAGTCGGGGCACATGCCAAATTCTTAGATCAGAATTTCAGTAATCTGGCACGTGCCCTGCTTCTCCAGCTTCAATCACTCGCGTCCCAAAATAGAACGAAAAATTCTTCTGAGAGAAAAGCATAATCAACGAATTTTACCAATGTCCAGAAAAAAATGGTAATCTTACAGCAACAAGAGACCTGAATTTATGTTGGCAAATACAAGTGAAAGTAATTTGATTGAATTAAGCAAGCATTTAAATATGATTGATGTAGTGTACACTTCATTGTAGTTTATGAAGGGTGGAACCCCACGAAAAGCAATGGGAAGCCTTTTCTTGGCTTGATTGGGTGGGTAGTTGATCTTGAGGGTTTACTTAAAAACTCAACCACTATTATCTTTTGTGTTCAAATCCAAAAATGCTTTGAAGAAATCAGCTAATAACAAACTCTCATTTGGAAAGAAACGAGGTTGGTTCTACCAGTTGCCAACATAAAGCTTATGAAGGCAGGCTACCCACTGTGGCCCAAAAAACCATGTTGCAGGACCACTTAATGACTAGAACAAGTGCTCATCATCAAATTATCCTAACAGGTGGTATTGGACCTAAAAGTTTAAACCAGTGTTCTAAATAGCGTAATGCGTGGCGGTGCGTGGAGACCAAGCAATGGACTAGGCGAGCAAAAGCGAGGCTTTTGCGTAAAATAGCGTACAAAAGCGTTTTCTTATTTTAATATTATTTTAATATTGAATC
>CAIGRT010233286.1:0-12235 GCA_903798405.1 Fraxinus platypoda
GTACGTTCTATCTCCGAATCAAACGTTTTAAGAACATCACCTTGGGTACGAAGCATACAATGAACAACTTTTATCTATTAATAAAAGAAAATAACCAAATCAAATAACAGTTAACAATAAAATAAATTAAGACTAAAATTAAATAGTTTCGGCAACAACACCAAAAATTTATTGCATTTTTTATATCCCAAGTGTAAGATATCATAACAAGTTTAAGACCATCACCTTGGGTACGAAGCATACAATGAACACCTTTTATCCATTAATGAAAGAAAATAAACAAATCAAATAACAGTTAACAATAAAATAAATTAAGACTAAAATTAACTAGTTTCGGCAACAGCGCCAAAAAATTATTGTTTTTTTTATATCGCAAGTGTAAGATATCGTAACAAGTAATATCATTACATTTGAGTCCGAATTATCGTTCTAACGAGAATTATACTTTAATGTCTAATTTAATATTTCTAACTACTATTTGATGGAAGCAAACAAAGAATTATATGTTGTTGTGAATATTTTTAAAAAAAGACTTGAAATTAATCAAAATACACACAAAGATTGATTGAGAATTCAAATAATGTACGGTTATTAGGGCACAACAATTTAACCTATTGATCACCTTTAAGTCTTAAGTCAAGACTCAAGAGTCTAGTGTAGCATTTGATCGAATTCTTCTATTGTATTCAATTACTTTTCTCGAGTTCTCATTGAACCTATTTAACTAATTCAATCACATATCTCTATGTGAATCAATCTTAATTAAACGAAATATTAGTTCCAAGAATTAATATAATGATTGCAATAATTAGTATAGGTATCTCTATACGTTATACTAATTTGTCGAATTTTACTATATGATCTAAATAATAAAATCAACACATGTATGATAAAATAACAAGAATCTTGAATAAAAGAAATAAAGGATACCAAGTATATTACATTGTTTGCGATAATATGAAATTAGCTACTTATAATGCAAAAAGAAAAACAAATAGTTATTATTGAATATATCACTAGATTTTGAATAATGATGTAGAAAAAAAAAATCTTACACGAAGATCTTTTTCTTCTTCCAATCAATGCATCAAAACTTGAATTTCTTGATATTTTTCTCCCTTAAATTGCTTTCTTCAATCTCTCGTTGTATTCCCTTTTTCTCAACGTGTGGAACCCCTTCAAAAATGCCCATAAATTCTCTGTATACTCCTCCCTATGTTTGTATGCATGTAGGGTTTCTTATGGGCTCAAAACTGGGCCCAAAAAAATGACTTCCTCCTTCCTTAGGTGGTACTACGGCGTCTAATGTGTTGCGCTGCGGCACCGTGTAACAATAGAAGGTTGCGCCGCAGCGCCTGACGTGTGGCATTGAGGCGCCATACTTCTGTCGTTTGTTGTGTTTCTGTCGCGGCGCCACACATCTATCATTCTACATTTGTGGCGCCTAGGCGCCTCAGTTGTGGCGTCAGGGTGCCACTCTTACATCATTTGATGACATGATTTTACTCCTTTGCCCCTTTCATTCCTCTTTTCTCTTCGATCCATGCCATAGCCTTGTTTTCTCACTTTTCTCCATGATTTGCATCATTTCACCATTCCTACAAAACAACTAACAAACATATTGAAAACGATCAAAACCATAAGATCTAGCTCATAATCAAGATAAAAATGGAATAAAACTCGTGAGTAAAACACACTCGTCAGGTACTGCATTAATTTACATTTATCTTCAAATTTACACCGCATAAGTGTCAACTAATCCGAGACAACTGTGGAAGTTTGATCACTATTTAGATTAAATTTGATTATTTATTCGCATGAATTTGTTGGCTCTTATTCTTAATTGTTTCTTCTTTTGAATAAGAAATGTAAAATATTGGAATTTGTTTTTAATCATTGAGGTTTTCCGGATTGGTTAATGAATGACGATGATATTTATGGAGATTAATCATATAGCGGTTAGGGAGAGGAAATAAATAGAAAGCCCTCTTTTCCCTATTAATTTTAGGGAAAATTGTTATCCACATTCTCTTTATCCTGTGAGGCAAAGGGCTTACATATTTGATGGAGATGGGGATTACTATAACAACGATTGGTACGTTACTGAAGGTAGAGGGAAAGAGTTTTGTTGGTACCATGTCGAGCTCTTGAAAGGAAATCAGAAGCTGTCACAATCTGCGCGATACCTTATTGACATTCTATGCCCGTCGTTGAAGCTTTAGGACATTCTTTCGCTTTTTAATAATGGACCCTTTTGTGGGCACGCCGATGGTGCTCGTGTTCAGAGAGAAGAAAATGGACAATAAATAAAAACAGAAACGACGAAATTTCCTGTTGAAACTTGGAGGATCAGACACATATTCTATACCCGTTTCCTATCGTGTCGTGTCGACACGGGTACTTCGTCAATTTCAAAAAGTCTGAACATCAGAGTAGAAAAACACAAACTACCTCAATAGACTGATCCAAGCAGGAAACAAAATATATTGACATCCTACATTAATAAATACTAGAGCTACAATAAAAATTGCATCCTTAATTTGCACCTTCATTGTCAATTTTGTAGTGAATATAAACATGTAGATGGTCTGATGATGGAAAATACAGATGAACATCATGAATATTAGCTGTATGTTTGTTAATATATTTAGTTATTTATTCTCACGTCAACATTTTGCTCTTTCTTGTAGGGTAGGGTGAGTACCTCATAGCCTTGATCGAAAGTTCGACTGCTGTTGTACGATTGGAGAGTTATTTAATAATGTGTGCCAATATCTGCAAGATAGGATTTCTTAGTATCCATTGTTGAATTGATTGAGACAAAAAAATTCCCTAGGTCCAAATATTTGGACTTTCTGTTGTTTGTGTGTGTTGGGGGTTTCCAAAAAATAGTTTCCACAATTCCATTTAACTTTGGTTTATGCCTAGAAGCTCCAGAATTCGACTAGAATAAATGATCAAGTCACTTACATGAAAATGCCGCCCGTCTTGATGAAATTGATGACTTCTCACTCTCAAGTAAAACTCAATTTTACCAAATATTTTCTCCCCCTCTTCTATTCGTTTTGATTTCACTTTATCATGCTATCATATTATGATTTGTCATGATAGAACTGTGACAAATATGTGCAATAACTCATTCATTCATATTGAATATGGAGTCAACGCTGCTAATATTACAAATGATTTTGCCACCGGTGACCTTGTTTGAGTGTTAGTTCCAACTACCATGCAAATCATGCATACAAAATTGTTATTGATTCTTACCGGAGTACTAACTCTTCTTAGGAGATTATCGAATTGTAATTAGATTATAACATCATTATAAAAAAGATTACAACATAACTATGATATAATAAAACTTAGAATTATTTGCTTACTTGAAAACACTTGAAAAATACTGAAAATACCATAGGACATGTAAACTGAACATTATGAAATTTTACACAAGTATATAATTCCTCTTGCTCCATGTTGCGTCTTGAACTAATGTCTTTCATTTTATAAACGTTATCGGACGTGTTTTTCCTTCTCAGTTTGACGTCTTTAATTGAATTAAGGAACACGTAGGGCTTATGCCTTGATATGACAAATTATTTTGTTGATACCATTTGTTACCTTTAATAGCGTTTCTGCTAGATTCTTGAGAAATATTAACTTGTGTCAGCAATGTTAGATTTTAAGTGTGGTCGAGATTTCATGCTTTTAGAATATGTTTGCCGATGTTGATTGAGCATAATCATTCTTTTGAAGATAGATGCGATTTTATCAATTAATCATGTGCTCCAAGATAGAAGAAGTCTCGTGGTTTCATCAAGTTTGCATAACATGGAAACAAATATAGAAATATATGTAGTAAAACACTGGATTTTCTATTTTGGATCACACCATTATGTTCCTATAGAATATTAAGTAATGCATTTTAACTTTCACACCACATCAAAAATTATAAATTGAATACAAGTAAACACAAATTTATAAAAGGAAATAAATAAATAAATATTACCTTTTTTATCTATTGCTTATAAATAAAAAATACTTTATCTAAAGGTTACATGTAGTTATAAAATTATAAAAGCATGGATGGTGCGTGATCTAATCAAAGTATATATGTTAGATATGGCAGTAAAAACAAGATGTAAACAAATTTCGTTACAATATGCTCGTGATAGGATTATTTATAATAGTTTTGTGTTAATTGTACTCCAGGTCTACTAATATAAGAAAAATACAGATTTTTTTGGGTTAACTTTTTGATAAGAATGACAGTCACTTCACTGAAAAATATTCTACTAACGTCAACAATCTCTTTCTTCACATATGATACCATCTACTTTTATATCCAATAGTATAGATATGAAGCGATACATACATATTCCCATGGTAAGAATAGGACAAATTGCAGTGAGGAAGAGATTGAATTCAATAGGGTAGGGTTACAAGCCTATCTTAGTTTCAAATATGGATTTTCCATTACAAGTGATGCCTCAATTTCTTAAAGTGTTCCTTTGGTCGTGAGTATTAAAAAATTATAGATTAAATTTGACAACACAATAAAAAAGTTCTACTATATTATCAAATCTTGCACAATCAAACTAACTTACTTATGACTATCATTGTTTTGAGAAAAGATTTTAACATCAATATATCATATTTGTATTTATATATGTTCGAAGTGTCCTCACGGTGTAACTGGTCGACTTTATAAGGCCACAAAATATATGGCCATTTAGGGCTTTGTTTATTTTTATTAATTAAAAAAAAAAGGATTACACAACACCAAATACACATGCACTAACACACATTCATAGAGAGAGAAACAAAGTTATAGCTACGCAAAACACACACCGATATATCACCAGGCACTCTCCCCACAAAAATAAATAAAATTTCTTTCAAAACTTGACCTAAAGGCCTAACATTCATTTCCCTTTTATCAATTCTTCACCTCCGTATTCCAGCATCTGTTACGAAAAAACTGTAAACACAAAGTTTCAGATAAGATTTTTATTATTTTTTTGAGGTGGCAAATGTCATAGGGAATTTACTGGAGATCTGTGGTTGATCGGTGGATCCAGTTTAATTTTAAGTTGATTTTTTTCGGTTTTATCTCCGATCTTTCTGTTTTTGCTGTTTTCAGGTACGATCTGCGGCTACTTATTTTTTGTGCAATTTTTGGGTTTTTTGTATTTATTTTTTTATTCAAAGTAAAAGGATTATTAAAACTTTGAAGCTCTTCGGATGATTAATTAAAATACTTATGATGAGATGACTGTATGATATTTAGATTCTTTAATTTTTTTTTTCTTCAATTAATGATCTCGTTAAATTTATTCTTTTTATTTTTATTTTACTTGTCCTGAAAAAAATTGATTCATGTTGAGATTAAATAGGGGTATTGCAGCCTATCTGTCTCTATCCCTCTCTTCTTCCCCTCGCTGTTTATGGATTTCATGGTTGTGTTGGTTAAGCTACATTTCGATTTTCATGTTACTTGTTGGAAAATTTCTGATTTTTATCCACACAATATAGAATCTATGTGCATAAACCATAAGCTAGTGAATTCTGCTAAAAATAGTATTCGT
This sequence comes from Fraxinus platypoda, assembly GCA_903798405.1. Lineage (NCBI taxonomy): Eukaryota > Viridiplantae > Streptophyta > Magnoliopsida > Lamiales > Oleaceae > Fraxinus > Fraxinus platypoda. The sequence continues at coordinate 5,586 of CAIGRT010233286.1, forward strand.
TTCTGTTATGTATTTATTGCTTTACTCAATTGCGGCTTTTTTATTCTTTTTGGCAGTTTATGAGTTTTCAAGATTAATCATAAGAATTAATTTCTCTTCCATGTAAAACTGTGAGCTTTATTAGCTCAACGTTCTTGATAATTTAAAGTTTAATTCTTCTCCAGTGGCTGCTTTATGTTTCTACTCGTCCAGTTTTTGATTCTTGAACAACTTTTTTTATGGGCTTTTATGTTTATCTATTTCAAATATCAACTTGTCCTTAATCGTAATCTTTTTTCCTTATTTTGGTTATTGAAGATTCTGAATGGAAGGTGTTGAAGTGAGTGGGATGTGAATTGTATGGGTGACGATGCCAGAGTTGCGTAGCGGAGCACGGAGATCAAAACGGCTTGGTGATCTCCAGCCTGCCCCTCAACCCATTAATCAAGAAGAAAATTTTGTTGCACCTGCTCAAAATAGAACCAGGAGGAGAGGAAGAGGCAGAGGCAATGCAGCGGCTGTAGCAAAAGGGCCTTCTGCAGCAACACCCACAAGGCCTACTGCAGCTGGTAGAGGAAGAGGAATTCGTCCGATAGATCTAGACCCGGAACCGCCTTGTGAGGTTCTTCCTCAAGCAGTTGCCCTTGGGGCCGGGGAACCAGCTTTTAACAGAATAGAGGGCGTTGCAGATAAGGAAATTGCCATGGAAGGTGGGAGCGCAGACAAAATAGTGGGAGTTGAAGAAGAAGCAAGTACAACTCCCGTTCCTGAGAGGGTATCTTGTTACTCATTCTTTCCACTCCCTTCATAATATTTCTCTTTCTGGATATGTCTCAAGTACACTCGTGGATGTTTGGACACTAACCTTAATGAATTTTCTGAATATCTCCATTTGCTGATTCAATCTACTACACTTCGATAATCTTTGAGTACATATAATTACTCTCTTTATGTTGTTGGTGCAGGTACAAGTGGGTAATTCTCCCGTGTATAAGACAGAAAGGAAGTTGGGTAAGGGTGGTTTTGGCCAAGTTTATGTTGGCCGAAGAGTCAGCGGTGGCTCTGAAAGAGCAGGGCCAGATGCAATTGAGGTATGGCATATTGCCTTGGTATTTGGGTATTTGGAACAATTATCTTTTCCTGCATCTGATACAAAAGATTATCATTTATAGGTAGCATTGAAGTTTGAGCATCGAAATAGTAAAGGTTGCAATTATGGCCCTCCGTATGAGTGGCAGGTGTACAAGTAAGCATTTCTTCTTCTTAATTTGAGGAGGTTATCTATTTCCTTTTTATTTTTAAAATCTTGATGTCTGTGTATGTGTCTTATTTTGTTGTTTGATTGAAAAGCACCTTGAATGGATGTTATGGGATCCCATGGGTTCACTACAAGGGTCGTCAAGGAGATTTTTACATCCTGGTGAGTTTTGATTTCTGCCTTTTGCATTGGAATTTTTGTTGCTGTGTCTAATTAATATTTGTTTCAGGTAATGGACATGCTTGGACCCAGTCTTTGGGATGTTTGGAATTCCTTTGGCCAGTCGTAAGCTCTCCCTCGTTCTTATATTTGTACTGTACACAACACACACTTGTGTACATACAAGCACCTATGTTTGTAGGTGTGGATGCATGTGCATACGTTTGTCTTTATATATGCATGCATGTATCCGTGTGTGCTTGTCACGTGTTTATGTGTGTATACATTTGTGCACGTGCATAAAGAATACAGCAGATTTATGCACACGCTTGTAACTGTATGGAATTCCCATTGCATCGGGTTTTTGTTATGCTATATATTTCGTTTTTGATGATGAGCTTTTGAAATAGGATGTCACCAAATATGGTTGCTTGCATTGCTGTGGAGGCTATATCAATTCTTGAAAAGCTTCACATGAAGGGGTAGCTTCTCTACCATATCTTTGATTTTCCTAGATATCTTGAATCTCAACTCTTCATCTGTTTTCGAATTGTACCTTTCACTTGAATCGATGATTACCATTATGTCTCTGTATTGCTCATCTAGGTTTGTGCATGGAGATGTGAAGCCAGAGAACTTTTTACTCGGTCAACCTGGAACTGCTGATGAAAAGAAGCTATATCTCATTGACCTTGGTTTGGGTATGATGCTGTTATTCTGACTCTCTCGTGTCACTACACCATATTCTAACTATAAACTTCTGGGCATGTTGAAAAGCTAATCATAGAAAGTTTTATTCTTTTCCTACTATATAGCTCTTACCCCTTTCTGCAATTCACATTTTCTTTTCCCTAGTTTATTTCCTTGTTTTTTCCTTTTACCCCATTGGCCTGTATATTATAATATTTGTTTCTTAATATACCGTTGATGCAGCATCTAGGTGGAAAGATGCATCATCTGGTCAGCATGTCGAGTATGACCAGAGGCCAGATATATTCAGGTTCGTGGAATTACTTGTGTACTGGATGAAGCAGTTGAATATACACTAATAAACTCCGTCCGCAGGGGTACAATAAGGTATGCAAGTGTGCATGCACATTTGGGTCGTACCGGTAGTAGGAGGGACGATCTAGAGTCACTGGCCTACACGCTTATATTTCTCATCAAAGGAAGGTTGCCTTGGCAAGGATACCAGGTAAGTCAGTTTCTCTGAGTTAGTAACTGGTTTGTATCTTGTCTCAGCTTAGGAAATTTATTCAACCGTTTCACCATTCTTATTTGGATGATGACAGGGGGACAACAAGAGTTTTCTGGTCTGTAAAAAGAAAATGGCTACTTCACCGGAGTTGATGTGTTGCTTTTGCCCAGCTCCATTCAAACAGTTTCTTGAGGCTGTTACAAATATGAAGTTTGACGAGGAGCCAAATTATCCTAAGCTGATATCCTTTTTTGAAAGTCTTATTGAACCGTGCATATCATTGAGGCCAATCAGAATTGATGGAGCTCTCAAGGTTACGCTTACACAGTATACATAGTAGTATTCATATTTATAGGGTATGATCTGTACGTTTATACATTTACACATTGAATTGTATTGCACAAGCAGGTTGGTCAGAAGCGTGGGAGGTTGCTCATTAATTTGGAAGAGGAGGAGCAACCTAAAAAGAAAGTACGACTAGGTAGTCCTGCTACCCAGTGGATTTCAGCATATAATGCACGTCGCCCCATGAAACAGAGGTGAGTAGCTGCTCTTACATGCTTGTCTTGCTTTGTATGCGCGTGAGATTTGTGACATGTGTTGCTATTGTAATGCACATGAACTCATAGATGTACCACAAATTTCAAACATACAAGCAAGCAATGAAGACGAGCCTAATTTTGCTTGTAGATTATTTCTATTTCTAGAGATGCATTTCGTAATTAATGAGCCTGTGGACCATTTTAAAATTTTTCATTCACCCAAACCTTGAGAAACACAAAACTTTGGAGCTGCCTGGTTTTAAATTTATAGGCTGCTCAATCTAATTAAAGATGAGACTTTGAAATAAAAAGTGCCTTGTTTTAATTTATGTTAAAAGGCCTGTTTTTTACTTAATAAAGTGAAAAGTATCAAGTATATCCTTATTAAAGAAAGCCTACTTGACTAAAGTTAACACAAACCGAGTTGATACTATTTCTTACTTTACTCGTCTAAATTCATTTATGTTAATGGATATTTGCACGGGAACAAAAGGATGAAAACGAAGGGAATATTTCCTATCTTGAAACAAGAGGGTGACTTCGGGTTATAAATATTGACTAATGAAAGAATGCCTCTTTTTAAGAATATTTTAAAACAAATTTAATTTTCTATTTTGGGTTATAAATATTCCCAGATATCACTACAATGTTGCGGACTCACGGCTCCGACAACATGTGGAGAAGGGTAATGAAGATGGTTTGTATATTAGCTGTGTGGCATCGGCTGCAAATCTGTGGGCCTTAATCATGGATGCCGGTACTGGTTTCACTTCGCAGGTGTATGAGCTTTCATCTGTCTTCCTGCATAAGGTTGCTTTTCCTAGTAATCAACATCTCAATTTCTTCATTTTTTTTTTCTCGTGGAAGGATGTCTATCCTAATGGTATCCAATTTTTTTTTTATCAGGACTGGATCATGGAACAATGGGAAAAAAGCTATTACATCAGTTCAATTGCTGGTGCAGCTAATGGAAGTTCGCTAGTTATTATGTCTAAAGGTTGGTTGAAAGTTCTGTCTGGGTGTGCGTGTGTGTGTGCCCTTTATCAGGTCAGATGCTTTTGCATTGGTTTACCTATGCTAGAGTGTGTTGAATGCAGTCGATCGCATCACTCAATTGGTGAAATGGTTTCTATATTATTTGTGTGATTATATTTTTTTCTTTGTGATTTCCACAATAATTTAGGAACTCCTTACACCCAACAGTCATATAAAGTTAGTGAATCTTTTCCATTCAAGTGGATTAATAAAAAATGGAAGGAAGGTTTCCATGTCACATCAATGACTACTGCTGGCAGTCGCTGGGGTGTTGTAATGTCTCGAAATTCAGGGTACTCTGAGCAGGTAAGGCTACATTATGTAGTAGACTTCTAGTCAATCTTAATGCAAATACCATCTCACCAATTTTGCACATGTATTTAGTATAATTATACTCACTATAAGGCTCCTCGATCCTTAGGTTGTAGAGCTTGATTTTCTGTATCCAAGTGAGGGAATACATCGTCGATGGGAAAGTGGCTACAGAATAACGTCCATGGCTGCTACTGCTGATCAAGCAGCCTTCATACTGAGTATCCCAAGACGTAAAATGATGGATGAGACTCAAGAGACTCTTCGCACATCTGCCTTCCCTAGTACACATGTAAAGGTCTGTAGTTTCTACATAGTTACTTATTCATATACAGTTATTGGTGATGGGAGGCAATCTTTGATAACTAAATAATATGATCACTTGGAACAAAAACTGCAACTTTTGTTGCTTGACATTTTCCACTCCCATTCATAGCCTTCCTGTTAAGACAAGATTTGTGCTTTGCCTGTAAGATATGTTTAAGGCAGATATATATGTGCTTGTCAAAACTGAGGATTAATGGTTGAATTTATGTTAGAGATGCTTCTTCTAGTTAGTATTTTGTTTCCTAGTTTCCTCTTCATTTATTATGCATTCCCACATTGCATAAGCTTGAATTAATGCTGACAGATAAACCAACTTTTTTATTTGCAGGAGAAGTGGTCCAAAAATCTCTACATTGCGTCAATTTGTTATGGTCGTACTGTATGCTGAAGCAGGTGTACACATTGTATTTCTGTTGGAAGTACGGAGATATAATTTTGAAAGCTGGGATTGTCTGGCTCGGATGACGTTTTCCATTGGACAAATTGGCTCTATTTCCATTCCAATTATCATGTTTTGTTATCACTGTAAAATCTACCTTTTTAGCTTCTGTGAAAAAAAAAAAAAAAAAAGGACGTCTAGCAGAACGATACAGAAGTTGCCAAACTTATGACCTAAACCAGGCATGAGCTTGCCGAGGGAACCTATGTATTTTGGATTTGCAGCCGATGTTGAGCTGCCATTGTACTCTAATTTTATGCAATTGACTTGTGGTTTCCAATATCATTTATTCTATCTACTGATTGTGAAAAAGGACGTAATTTTGCCATTGCTTTTACTTGCCCAGAGAAACTTGAAACTGATTGGAAATTTTGACATTTTAACGGTTGAGAATCCTCTTAAAGGTTCAAGACCATAACTGTTATTTTTCTTTGATTCTCATTACTTTTAAAATACATTTTTTTTCTTTTCAATAAAATAATATTTTATGCAAATTTAATACTTTTTCTTATTTTTTAATCACACATTCTTCATAATTTACTATTTCAAAATGCATTCTTGGATAAAAATGAGAATCAAATAGGCTTTGTTCTCTATGGTTGGTGCTCGAAGATAATTTAGAAGTCATCGAGTATTGATGTATTTTGGGATATTTATTAAAGCTTGTTTGGCCGTGCTTTCAATTTTTTAGAAGCTATAGGTGTAACTAATAAGTTGGTAGTAAATCATATGGAATGTATAGACAAAAAGTATATTTGACTAGCTTAAATTAAAATTTAAGCTTTTCCAAACATGTACTTAGTATCGGTAGTCTTGTATGTTGAGAAATGGAGCAGAATATGAACTTTGTCAGTTCCACTTTCTTGTGCCCAATATTTTGTGATCTTGCAAATTCAATATGTTGCATTTGCCTTTGTCTAAGAAGTTCTCGCCTTAACATCCATTCCTTCCAGTAATTCGAGGAAAAAGGAAAGATGATTAATCAAACGTATCAACGACCTATCATAGTAAATGGAATTAGTTAAAAGAAAAAAAAAAAAAAAAAAACTGAAATATAGTATTTTTAGTTTGAAAATGTTACATGTCCTTGTATCATCATTTCCCTATCGTCTTAGTTGAAAACTAGTTTCCAATGAACAATAATAATAAAAAAATCCATTTTTTTTTTTATTGTTAGACTTCAATAATAAGAATCCATTTTTTTCTATTGTTAGACTTCAATAATAAGGTCTAAAATAAAGTTCACATTGGCTTTAATTTTTTTTAGGGAAAATGAGTTTTGAAATAATGATTTTTTGGAGATTGTGCAGTTAAAAAGAAGAAAAGAATTGAATTTACGTACAAAATATTTATTGTAAGATTGTAGTTGAAAATGAATTTGAGAGAAAAAAAAAAAAAAAA
>CAIGRT010233336.1:0-11393 GCA_903798405.1 Fraxinus platypoda
TATCATCTGTACATTAATCATTATTTTTTAAATACAGTTTAAATTGTAAAACATAAAATAAACTAAAATTAAAAGATAATTTAGACAAGTTTAAGAATTTGACGGAGGTTACCATTCTAGATAGGGCAGGTCGGAGACAAATAATTTTGTAATCTCTACATGTAAAGTGAAAGAAGAAAGAAACATATACAGTGTTAAACTTAATAAAATGGAGAGTTAAATGCATTGCCGATCATTCAACTTTGAGTGGATGTGCATCTAGGTCACTCATGTAATCTAGAGCATCAGATCATCCAACTTCGATTTGCATCATATCAAGTCACTTATTTGAATTTGGTGCAATCAAGTCACCCAACTTCAATTTGCTTGCAAATGTAATTATTGCTATAAATTGAACCGTCAATCTAATTGATGTAATATATGATCTGGACATTAAAGCTAACATATGACTATTGTGAATGTCAACACCACACAAAAATGCACATAATCCATCTTAAACTATTTTTATGTAATAAATGTATGAACTAAAAGCACGTTTTCTACATGTTAGGTATTAATTATTTTTAACATCGAGTTCAATATATTTCATTAGTTAAACTAATAATAACAGACAAAGTGATCAATCTACAAGCAAATCAAAAAATTACTATTTCAAAATATATTTTTCCCAAAACCTCGTTAAAAACAGCCCAAACAACGGCTGATTAACGTGTGACTAATAAATAATTTGTAACCTAATAAAATTTGTGATTTATGACTAAATATGTACCCACAAAATATGTCATCGTGACGATGACCCTGTGTCATTGTGGCTAGTATAATCGTGATCAAAAAGTTTGTATTATTGTGATCGTGACTTGATTAATTAAAGTATAGGTCACAAAATTTTATCAAAGATGACAAAATTTGACCAATTGATTTTTGAAAAGATTTCACAAGTTTGTTATTTTTAAAAATGTGTATTAAAACATTTGTAGTTATGTAATTTTCAAGAAGCCTTATATCATGTTGTTAAATTGTACAATAAGCAAGATTCTACCTTAAACTGGATTATGTAAAGTTGCACTATGTCTGATTTTGTAAATGGATAAGTAAAACAATTTGTTATGGATTGAGCATGTTGATGTGAGGTTAGAATATTGTGGTAGACTTGTTTTTTGTGCATGACCTACAAAAACCCTTATTAACTCAAATCTTATACATGATATATATAACACTACGTTGTAAATTGTGAGCATGTTAATATATTAGCTTACATATTGTGTTAACATGGTCTTATACAAACTAAGATATTTGTGTATAGATTTGAGATGAACTTCATAAATTAGGCCTCCAATTGTTGTATGCATTAAAATTATTTGTGGACATGAGATTTCTATAGAACTAAATGTTGACACAAAACTCATCAATAAGGTGATAAACAAAATGTATTATTAATATTATAATCAAATAATAAGGTCGGAAAAGTTCTAAAAGTTCACTTATATACTATTCTTCTTGCGATTTTAGTAGCAAAAATATTAATCAAATTTGGATAATCTGATTATTCAATGATATTTTTCTCAATTGATAATATAGTCAATCCATTCAATATTCCCCATAATATAATTGATCATGGATAAGTAGTCTTCATCAACTCCAACTTGAAGAAACATATTTCTGCGATGCAACTATAATTGGTATGGCTAGTAAAATTTTGTAAGCAATACAGACATTTGGAAAACAGTCATTCAATATCTTCAAATATTATAGGACACTAATTGCTTTCTTTTTTTTCACTTGGTAAATAACACCTAAAGACTGTCAACTCCGAACATAATTCATCTTCATTAATGTCTGAATGTCAAATATGTTCCAAATATCGCTTAATATTCATCTAGGACTTCAAAATTTTCTTAATAGTCACATGCAATAAATCCAAATATCTCTTCATATGTTCAAATCAAGTTTGAAGTGAAGATCGAGCTTGATCAAACTACTTCTTTCTTCGAATAATACATTTTTCTCAGAATCCATTTTTAATTCTCATTTTCGCTTGCCATTGTTTTGCTTCATCCATGGCAATAGGATGTTTCTCTATAAAATGAGTCCTTCTAAGAGATTGATAAGATGATCCATATCCATGTGGTCAGCTTGATGAAGTTTACTTACAATATTGATTGCATACACCAATTTGTATCATATTAACGTGTCGAGAAAGAACTCAAAATAATCAAGTTCATACGTTTTTAAGGACTCGATTTTACTATTTGTTTTTGGATCTTCAATAATGTCCGTCAAGTTAAATAAAGCATATCGTATTTGTGCAATTTCCCCTTTTATATATCTGGTACTTTCAATATGACTTTCGCTACGTGAACCCGTGCATTTGATCCAACCTCCATCACTGTGTGTTTGTGGAGGATTAGATGTTGGATAAAATTTAGGCATTGTTTAATTCGAAAAATGTGGCGAAGTAGATGTTGATTTTTTCAGTATGTTTCTTATTTTTTATTGATTTTTTGGTGATTTTGAATGTCCATATTTTCAAGCCATTTTGATTTTTTGAGACAACAAATGTCGAAATTAGAATTGATGATTCTATATTATGATTGAACTTTGAATCTGAAACATAAAATTTTTGAGTGGACGAAAGGAATTTCGAACCGAGTGTTGTACGTAATCTCGAGTTTGGTGGAGAAAATGACGTGTTTTTGCCGGTCAAATCTCAAGTTTGCTATGTAAAAGTCAAGTATGCTTGGCAAATATTGAATTTGCTCTTCAAATCTCTAGTTTACGTGGCTACTTTATTTCAAACTTGCATAACTTTTTATCAATAATTTCAAATACCCTTAACTTCAAGATTGAAAGTAAGAATTAATTACGTGAGAATTTTCACATTTCCTGTGCTTCTTCACATGTTCTACTTATTTGAACAAAAAAAAATATCAATTTGTGCGACAAAAACTCCCTTTTTTAACTTTTGCACTTCTCTTTTTTTAGATTTAAATTTAAAAATAAAAAATAAAAATTGCATAACTATTTTGATTTAAGGATTAATGTTTCATAATAGAAACAGTAAATAAAGCACAGATTCAAAGAACACAAAAAATTAAAATTTATTACATTAAATTTTAAGCATATGCCAAAAGAGTAAGCCTTCTCACGAGTCAAGACTAAAAACAGGTACTCACAGATGTTGGTTAGGGCCTTTAGACCGCCACCTAGCGTGAACGGAGGTAGCAGTCTCGATTGTAGTTGAAATCACTTCTTGAGAAGCAAAATAAGTAGTAGAGACTCGAGAAGGGTTTTGAAATCAGATCGATTTAATTTGTATGATCCTTTCCAATTATTGGCTACGGTTATATTATTTTGGGTGGATTAATTGGGTCTTCAAAACGTTAAATTGGCTAATTAAAAAGGGAAAATTAGGTCGATTGCTCTTAAAAAATAAAATATTAGATTAACATCCTTAAAATTGATTAGGACTACAAATTTTTGTATTGTCATTTTCTTTTGAGATTTTCATTTTGTCATATTTGTCACTTTTATGAATTTTTGTCACTTTTCGTTTAATAGTATTTCTTTTCTCTTTTTACAGGATCTGGAGTTAATTATACCACAAGAATATTGATTTAAAGGGACCTAATATGTCTTTTTTTTCAATAAAAAAGTGACATGATACTTTTTAGCAGTAATATACCTTTGTTCCTTGACAAAAAGTTATATATACTTTGAATTTCATAAAATTGTTGCCTAATTTAGCTTATTTGTAAATATAAGGATACACTGATTATTTTATTGATGAAATTGCATATCAATGACAGTTTAGTCTCTTTTTTTCAAAAAAGAAAAGGTTGTTGTATGTGCATTCTATTTGAACAATAATTTCAATAATTTTATCATTGTTATATTCGTTATTTTATTTCCATTTGCCTTCATAACAAATGTAGACATTAATGTTATTCATATTTGTAAAAAAAAAAAATACAATTGAAATAGTATAAAACTTTTTGAAAAAGGTCCGAGAGTATTTCACTTTTAAATTCCACCACATTAACTAATATTCAAAAGACTAATAATTTGTTACATTTTATCACTTTTTAATTTAAAGTAAGGTTTGAATTCACACTCATTTTTAAATTTTCATAATTAAAAAAAACATATACTCATCTATTTAATTAATCCAAAAAAATTCAAATGAAACGAACTGCGACATTTTTTTAAAAAAGTAAGAGAGAATGTAACATTCTTCATTTTCATTTTCACAAACAATTTGCATGCATTACTTGAATTAATTCAAAGTTGATTTTTCTTATATATTAACTCAATCCAATTTATATAAATCTGAATTTTAATATATATTAGCTCAAAGTTATTAATCTAAATGTTAAATTTCGAATTTACTATTAAAAAAAAAACTTTGACAACATCAAAATCAAACAAAATATGAACTAATTAAATCAAAACTCAGAAATTTACAAACCTGTAAATTTGGGTTGATTATTTACAGATTTTGGGAAGAAAACTTTGAATAAAATGTAGTTGAAGCAGCACTTGATCTTGTTTAAGCTCGATTTCTGCAAGATTTCTTCTTATAATTTCAATTTGAAGTATGCAAGATTTTCTATTTCAAGACTTATTTTTCCAATTGACAGTTTCTACCGTATTTCTTACGGTGATAATGAGGTGAAATTATATTATTTATGTTGTAATCCATAATTATAATGATTTTTCAAAAGCGCTCCAAAATTAAGAGTATTTTTGTAAGTACCTTGAAAAAATTCTTGAAAATGTATGGGCCCTTGGCCTCACTTTTCTTGCCTCTGGTCCAGCCCTGAATTTGAGCATGTTAGTATATTAGCTAACGTTTTGTTTTTTCCTTGTTTTTAATATAAGATATGTAATAAGACATTTCAAAAATATTTTGAACTATTAAGTATATAAATCATATTCAGATTCAATGACATTTCATTTAATCGATTAATTGTCAATATCTTGATAAAGTGTTAAATTGGGTCCGATCGATCATTTTGTCAACAAAGTAAATAATTTTTTTTTTTTTGTTTGCTATAAAATTAAAGAATTAAAAAAGAAATAGAGAGACAGGTAGAGAGTCAAAACTCAAGTGTGTATTTTTTTTTAATAATCTAGACCCGTATTTATAGAAATCAAAATGAGAGTTACAATTGAAATGAAATAATCTCTTTAAACTAGATAAGACTTAACTGTACATGATGATAAGACTAGATAATCATCAATATTTATCTTATAGTTTTACAAAGCTCGTCATTTGATGATTATTTGAACAATAACTATCTCATTAAAACATTTTTTTGGCAAAAGCCTGATGGGATAAAAATGTTAACAAATGAAAAAAAGAGTAAAAATTATTTGAAGTAATAAAATGATGTCTCGTTAAAACCTTGTCAAAAAAACCTAATGTGACAAAACTTAATCGAAAGAAAAATAGTGCAGCTACTCCCCTTAATTTCAATTCTTGTGTCAAGCTATCCATGTCTTATATGTCAGAGTCTTCAAATAACATCGTCTTCATACGGAATATTTATCAACCTTTAATGAATGTAGTAACATGATGATTCGAAAAATAGCTCTTGTCGATCTCTTCGGGAGTCTCATACATATAGGATTATTATTTTGAGGGTAAATATCATGTATGTTATGAACATTCATCACACAAAGAATATGTCTAGTTAAAACTTTATTAGGAAAAGCCCTGTAAGAAAAATCCTAATGAAGGAAAAAGAGTACAATATTCTTTTGAATATGCTAAAAAAATTGTCTCGTTAAAAACCTTGCGAGGAAAACCAGTAGAACAAAACCTTAGTCAAGGGAAAAAGAGTACAATGCACATTTACTCCCCTCATGATAATATGACTTGAATTATGCTTCAAGCATATTAAATTTTTCAAAGATAACATTAATAGTCATGACAGATGAGTTGACTATCACGTATTTAAAATTTCATGCATCATCAAAATAACATGATATGGACACGTATTTCATTCACCGCGACCTTTTCGAAATTCACTATATTAAGAGCCGTGCACTACATATTACGATTTTATTTTTTTTTCATTTCTTTTTCTCATAAGTATATATACCTTTAGATTTTCAGACTGCAGGTCCACAAATTTTAGGTTTCTCTAGTAAATTTGATTTAGGATTACGTCCCTTTTATTTTGCCAATCATTACTTCGATCGATATGTTTCGACACATTTTTTTTATTTCTCACTATATGATGATGTATAACACGTGCAAAGTGTTATCGACGACTTTTTCTTTTTCTTTTTCAATTCTATTCTTTTCAATAATGACATAACTTAATGAGATATATCAATTTTCATTAATTCAGGTACATAAACCTCTTTTGGGGTTTTAAAACTTGTTATGTCTAAATACTTATCAAGAGTATATACCTTCTTAATAGGACCATTTTTGTTAATTGCTCCATTTTCTTTTGGAGTTTTTTTATTAGAATCGAATATCATCACGCTTCAAGCATGTCATCAAATATCATATTAACTTATTGTCTTCTAAGGCTTAATTCAAGTTGGAGTATTTAAAACTGATGTGTGAGATATTATCGATCTCTTTAGTCAATATTTACATCTAAATGAATATCATTCGAGCCAAAATGTGTGAGATATTGTTGATATCTTAAGTCAGTAAATACATCTAAATGAATATCTTTCGAACTTTTTGGTTCGAGTGATCTTTTGCGAGGATTTAAATAATGATGCATTTGTACATTATTTTCAACTTCTTAATTTCTCCCCCCTAATGCTGAGAGAATTTGTCCAAGCAAAATTGATAATCAGCAAATTATGTTCTTAAAGATTACCCATTCGAGATAAGGGTTCAAACTACGCACTTCTTCTCAACATTCTTTACTTTTCATCTCAGTACAATGTGGTGAATTTATTATACATATATTGTACTATCAAATAATTAGATAAAAAATCAGGTTTTGACCATAAGCTAATTATAATATGGAGAACTATGATGTTTGCATTATACGTTATAACATTTCCTAAACAAAAATGGGAACTACTTTATTTTCAATTAAATTATTTGGAGGCGTTTAATAAGTAATAGTATTAGATCATTTATCGATAACTCAACTAATACTTATTAAAATGTTGAGATTTCGGATCACTAACGTGAATAAAACACATCGTCTTGATTGTATAATCTGAAAATTATACTCATAATTTAAATTTTGAACAGTAATTTTACAGATTTCAAGTTGTGAATAGTCGAATACCATGCAATCATCTAATATATGTATCAAATCTATTTTATACGAATNATCTAATATATGTATCAAATCTATTTTATACGAATAATGTCTAGATGGTCAACGTGTAGGATGATGGGTCCCAATTTATCACCCCGATTAATATTCAGAAATATAGTGAATTCAATCCCTATTTTAACTAATGATGATCAATTTTCAATAAAGAGAATAAATAATATATAGGAATTCATTGAATTGAAGAATTTTCAAGTTCTTTGTTGAATGTCCTTTTAAATTTTTAATTGTGCATCATTATTAATAAAGTGATGGTCGAACTGATCGTGTCAAACAATAATACATTCAATAATTGAACTTCTGGAAGAATTTTTAGGTTCTTCGTTGAATGTCCCTTTAAATTTTTAATTTTGCATCATTATTAATACAGTGATGGTCGAACTGATCGTGCCAAACAATAATATATTCAATAATTGAACTTCTGGTTCAAAATAATGTTTGATTTAATTGTACCACACATATTAGAAACTTAGTACGTTTCTCTTTAATTTAGTAGGGAATAAATTATTATCAATAGTAAAAATTTTATTCTTCCATATAATGCAGTATTGACTCTTTTATAATATCAAAACAATATTTTTCTGAAATATTGCTATATACTTGATTATAATTACTTACAAATAATATAACAATATTCTTCTAGAATATTGATACATTTATATTAATCATAATATTCTTCTAAAATATTATTACGTATAAATGTGTGCTTCTTCAGAAACACAATACAGTATTTTTCAAGAATACACAGTATTTTTTAAGAATACTAATATGCATTATTTCTTCTTCTTCTAAAGCAACATATAATTCTTTCTATAACATTTATATAAGGTGGTTGTCTTTCTTCTAAAACATCAATACCTTTTTCATTTTATATAAATATAAATCAAAATATTTAACTAATCTAAAAATTCACAAACATATAATCGGAATAGAAAGACTTTTAAAGAATATACTAACTTGAATTTGAAAACTTCAAAAAAATTTGAATAGTCGACAAATTTCATATTCTTCAATGATAATTTTCTTTAAATAAATTGTAGTATTTAAAAATTTGCTACTATTCACGTAGCTATTTCTTACAAATTAACCGTTGAATTTGAATCACAATGAGTTGTGAATGTCATGTCCAAATTTATGACGATCGGACCATGACACTCTGAGATATCATCATTTGTTATTGTAATTGTGCAGGTTGTATAAATTCTGCGAATTTCTACGCTGTTGATTTCAAAATAATAATATAATTCTTCTATAGTATATGGAGTCACTATAGGGTCAACGAACTCCAAGTTCGTGATAATATTTAATCCAATCTTTTTTATGAATGTGTAGTAAGTACATGTTTAATTTTTCTTTTATTTGTTTCTGGTCAAATACAAAAGAAATACAAAGATACTCTATATTATTCTTACATCATCTAAATGTGATATCAATTGCAGCTGATATCTTAAAATTAGGCAAATTTCTTCTAATATGTTGGAATATTGAAATTGTAGTGTCATACTCTTTAGGAGCAATAACATATTATTATTTGAAATAATAAATTGTATAAACAATTTCTCTTCAGGGATAAAAACATAATTTTTAATTGTATTCTTAAGGAGTAAGAAAAATCTAACCACAACATCAATATCTGAATATGTATATAGAAGAATGGACACGTAAATAAATAGAGTAATTTAATTCTTGATTTTACATAGAATCGATCAATATTCTTTTGGAATATTGAAATTATAATATCGCGCTTTTCTGGAGTAATTAATATTTTTTAAAAAAAATATTAATAATATTGTGCGACTTCAGAATTACCAACAAGCTATTATTTAGAAATATTTACTCTTTAGGAGTATGTTTTCTAGCAAAATGTTAATATTTGCAATGTTGTGCTTTTTTGAAAGCACAACAAGATACATATTTTTTGAAATATATGTTACTTAGTGGAGCACATTATATTTTACTATTTCTTATTTAAGAGTAATAGATCAATATTTTTTTATAATATTAAATATAATATTGTGCTACTTTAGAAATAACAACAATTTTATATTAGACAAATATACGAGTACTAGATTCTTAAACTATTACTTATTAAAAAGAATAAGAACGCGATAATTAATCGAACGACAAAGAAAAAGCAAAAAAAAAAAAATTTAAAACAGATATGCACAAATAAGAAAAGGTTTAGTGGGATATGCATAACTATTAACTATTATTAAATAAAAATTGACGGCTATAAGAAAAACGTGCGGCAAGGAAATTGCTTATGCGTATGATTTGAAATCAATTGACTTTGATTTTGAGAGAATTGTGCTGATGACGTGTTATAAAATTAAATTAATAAAAAAAATATAGAGAAAAAAAAAGTAGATAGTCAAAATTCAAGTGTAAATTTTATTGATAATCAAGACATGTATTTATGGAGCTCAAAATGAGAGTTACAATTAGAATGGAATAAACTTTCTAAACTAGATAAGATTTATCTATACATGATGATAAGACTACATAATCATCAATATTTATCTTATAGTTTATAATATTTTTTGTCATTTAACTTGTTATTGACTTATTTCTCTCCTTTTGGGTAAATTAAAATTAAAATTTAGCACCACAGTTTTTATCTGATACACCACATTTTAATTGCAGTTAAACTTCTTAATTTTTGCTCATTGTAACAATTATTTCCTTAACTTTTTTTTTCGTCGAATTCTTATCTTCAATCTTACATTAGTTAGTATGTTTCATCCTTAATGATGATTTATATCAGAGTATTTTGTTCTCATGTTTTGAAATAATGAAAAATTATTTTTTTTATCACTTTTTATTTATTCATTTTTAAAATGTTTTACTCCATTTTAACGAACTTTTGGATATAAAATTGTTATCAAATACAAAATTTGTTAACTAATGCAAAGTTTTGAGGATTAGAATGACGTGAAAAATTGTTTATGAAATAATTATTATAATGAACAAAGATTAAAAATCTTAAGTGCAATTAAAATGTGGTGCAAGAAATAAAAGTTTTGGTGTGAATGTATAACTGCCCTTAAATTTATTGCGATAGAGGAGGGTGTACATCTTTTTGGGTAAATTATAATTTAGCCCTATTTGGTAGATATTAAAATTAAAATTTTAATTTAAGTCAAAGTTAACAGTTAATTTTAATTACATTTTTTTATAAAATTTACAACTTTTCAACAGCATATTTCATTAACTTTTATCAAAATTTACTAAAAATTTCATTTTAATCTTTACCAAATAGGAGTAAATTTATTGCGATAAAGTTTATTTCATTGGGTAAAATGTCTTAGGCACATTTTCACCTAATCCAAGAAGCAAGTGTATCTTAATTTACGTTTAGTGCTTAATAATAATACTAATTAACGACAAAGAAGTAAAGACAAACTATAATGAGGTTGTACTTAACTAGCTAAGTGTCGTACATTAACTTCATTTATGATCTACAGGTCAAGTCCTCAATCTATTGAAATGTAGCAAGTATGTCCTTCATCTATTTTTTTTATGTTCATTGTCCTCAACCTTTGTTCTCATAAATAATATTCATCATCAGTTTTAAATAAAGGATAATTATACTCTCATCACATATAATATTCAGCCCCTGATTAGTAGAGATTAAACTTTTAATTTTAATCTGAGTAAAAGTCAACGATTAATTTTAACGATATATCTCATGTGACGCACAACTTTTCAATAACACATTTCATCAATTTTTATCAAAATTTACCGGGGATTGTTTGTTGCACCACATTTTAATTGCAGTATAGGCCCTCAACTTTTTTATTGTTAATTTATTTTCTCAAATTTTTGTTGCATCCTTAATCTTAACATTTGATTATTTAGTACATCTTTGTCTCTGATAACAATTCTGTCCAAATAAATAATTAGAGGCTTTGGAATGAGGGGCAAATACTTTGTCAAAACTTTTTATTTACTGTCCGTTTTGTTTTTTTTTTTTTTTTACTTAAAATATGAGAGGCGAATAAGTCCTTTATCGTTGTCATAATGTATCCTTGGACGAAAACCTTCAACAAAAGTAAGATGTACTAATTAATGAAATGT
>CAIGRT010233353.1:0-14028 GCA_903798405.1 Fraxinus platypoda
GTATGTTGGGTTGCATTGTTACTGCGTCTTGATTTAGCATGCATATTAAAACTGAACAAGTCTAATTGATTCATAAATTGCCTAAATTATATAAACAACTTGAACTGTTTTATTATACTGTTTTCCACACATTTTACATTAGGTGTTAAGTTATTTGTTTCAGGAAACATGTGGTGATTAAATTGTACAATTGTTCAAGTCGGTCAGTTTGTTATAGGGTTTGAGTCTGTACTTTATTTTTGATTACTACCTTAACTTAGTTAGAAGTTTTGTCACAGGATGCCAAAGGGGGAGTTTGTTAGGTTTTAGATGTTTTGAAATTGGCAATCTGTAAACAAATGGACTGAATTGTACTATGTTTAGAAAGTCAAGAAGTAATGTGCAAATAGATGAAAATAGGGTTATTAGGTCTAGGGTTCGAGAATGGCAAAAGGAGGAAAACGGCGCAGATTTTCACTAGACTATCGCCAAGGTTTAGCTCGAGCTACAAAAGCAGAAATATCGTCGCTGGACTGTTACCCTTCCTTCGCTCGAGCGACATGCTGTCGTTCGACCATAGTTGAGCCCTCGCTCAAGCAACGTGGTTATTCAGGAAATTTTTATTTCGCGATTTAAAGGATTTTTACCTTGCCCATTCGTTTCCTAACCTACCTATATATACCAAAACACATCTGTACGAAAAGTTACAAGGTTGAACATTGAGAGAGCTTCATCTATGTGAGATTCATTTTATTTTATCTTTCACCCTTCGTCTATTTTGATTGTTTTGGTAAGAAAAACACTGTTCCTATAATCCAAATACCAAACTGTTCTTTCCATCACATCTGTTAAAGTTGTTGAAGATCGAGGAAAGTTGACTGGAGTTTCAATCGTTGAAGAACGCGGTGTTCTTCGTGGATCCATAGGAGATAAACAATTTCATAAAGTTGGGACTTGCTGCAGGAGATCAGAATCCAGGAGAGCTTTGAAAATTGCAGATGGGAGTGGTGCAGGAGCACAAAATCCAGAAAAGCTGTTGGAATTATAGTCAGGAGATCAGATAGTAATCCAGGAAAGCTGTTGGAATTACAGTAATGAGATCAGATAGTATGTGTCGTCGTCTAGGCTGGTAGACTGTAAGTTACAAATCGTTTATAGTGGATTGTTGACTGGCAAAGTGCCTGGAGTTTTTCGTAGTTAGGTTTCTCCGTGATCATCCTAGTGTTGATTTACTACTTTTGTTATTGTTTATTGATTGATCATATAAATTGCGGTATTCAAACTTAAGACTAAAATGACTTGCATGTTTAATCATCTAGAAAAGAATTAAAAAGTGACTTGTTCCTATTTAATTCATTAGTAATTTTAAATTCCGCATTATACACCTATTCACCTCCCCTCTAGGTGTTGTTAGGGTCAAACTGCATAACTTTCAAATTATATAAATTTCACCATCATCAACATTGGAAGCAGAAGACAACATATTTACTTGATCTCTCTTTTTACCTTTCAGCTTACCTGTTTCTTTATAACAATCTTTTATAAAATGCCCCCATATTCCCATAGCCATAGCATTTCTTAACGTTGGTCCTTGATTTCGATCTAGACCTACCTTTTCCCTTTTTTTTTTTCCTCCATTACTACTTGACTCGCCACTATTTTGAAATCAATCATGATTGTTTTTCCTAAACTGAATTCTACTTCTCACTATGTGAATCTCACAGCTTTTTTTAATCATGTTTTTCAGCTTTAATCTCCATCTCTTTACTTGTAAAAGGATCGATGACAATTTCAAGCATAAACGTGTCCCTACGGTACTTAATCGTTGACGTGACTAATGAAGATTCCATGTGGCAAGTTATGGTCATTAAAAAATAAAACTTGGCCAAACCAATGTTTCATTAGTCATCCAACTTATACTTGATCACAATTTACTCATCAAACTTCAAAATACTTTTCAATGGTCACTCATCTTTGAGATGTTACACTCCATCCATCATTGGCCAGATTTCTTTCCCTTCGTTTCCCTTCGTTGCTAAGGTATCACACAAAAATCTCACGTGACAAGTTACGATTGTTAAAAATTACAACTCAGTCAAACGATCAACTCACCAAAATTAGTGTATGTGAAATGCGACTTCCAAGGCCTCATTCACTTCTTCAAACTCCAATAATGATCCCCATTTGCAGCCCTAAAAAACCGTAGCCACCATCTCACTTATCTCACCCATGTTCAACTAAATTGGTAATCCGATTGTTGAGAAGCATGTAAGAAGCTACTATTTATAAAGTCATATTCTCCAATTGTACCATCAACTCGACGTCTCTCTAATTTGAATCTTCCATTTTTGGAGGCAAGTGTCCAACTATTTAAGGAATAAAATGTCACCCAAAGACCTCATTTCTAATTACGAAATGTAAATCCTTGAAAGTTGACCAAGACGATATAACAAACTGAAACTGAAGAATGCAAATCTATAAAATCATTCTAATTCGTAATGAACTTTTAGATAACCGATAAGTAGGTTTAATGGTTTAATGAACATTTCAATCTTAATAAAAAAAAATAGAAAATCTTTCATGACTAAAAGCTCTGTCTAAAGTAAAGAAACAAGATCTAACAATGTTAAAGAAATAATCCGAATTTAAGAATACTAATCTTTATTAAAAACAAATGATGGTTTGAATTTGCCCCACTACTCCAATTAATAATCAGATCAATTATCACAATCGAACTGAGTGACAAAGAGCGAAATTACCAAATGCAAAGAGTACCGAGAAGAAATAGCTAAAAAAATTGCTTTGAGTTCATAAACGAGAACCATCTGAATATTGTGAGATTGAATACGGAAAACCTGAGTCGATGCACCATTGCCCACTTCTTTAAGTTCCTACAATACCTAGAAATTTACCGTTTCAAAGCCCCATTACATATACATATATACTCACATGCCCCATTTCAACGCCTATATAAACAAGGTACATGTTCATCCGACGTTCCTTTCTCTATCACCCACAGTCTTCCTGATTTGATCACTTGAAATACTCTTTATGGACGTGACTATCTTGTGAAGCTAAATAAAACATATGTATATATTCTACTATTTAAATATCCTATCCAGCATTGTGAACCAATGAGTATGTTTTGGAACAGAGAAATTTGTGTATGGAATTGATGAAATTCGGCCTCTTTCATAAGCTCTAATGAGTGACATAATAGACCATTAACATGATAATTAACCTAACTTCCAAATTAACATAGACCATAAACAACATGAGTTTTAGGAGTTGAAGAAGCTGGAAGGGTAGTTGGAAATAAGTAGAGCAAATAAGAAATTATAAAGGCAAAATGTGGATCTTATGAAGGGGCCACAAATTTTGATTCGACATTCGTGTACGCATGTCACTTTCGCACTTGAATTCAATGAGCTGAGGTGATAATCTAGTCCATGATTTGCACCCCGAGTGTGCGCGCGCATGTAGAGAGCATGATTTTACCTTTGTAAAATGAAATCATATATAAACTAATCACTACCTTCTCACTTTTTGTATGTGGTCAAGCTACAATTTTGATTTCCCTCCAACATCTGACCACTTCCAATGGGTACACTTGATCTTCAATTTTTTCATTAACCCGAGCATCATTTTGGAGATTTTGATGTTCTCACGAAGGAGAAATAAACCTGCTTTGACCTTCCAAATGGATCCCACTCAAAATTATAACATGATACAGTGATTTCTTAATAATTTCCCACATGAACGAAAATTGAGAGAGACAAAAATATGAAAAACATAAAAACTTGGTGATTAAGTTCAATGATCAAAGCCTGCATAGGATAGGTAGGTATTGTCCTTTTAACATTCCCTTTTGAAAGTATATTTGCTTTACTAGATGAACAATAGGTACGATGTCTTTAAAATATTCAACATTTTTTTTTGTAAACGAGTATATACTTCACATTGGATTTTTCCCGACTCAATTCAATTATCATTGTTATGTTCGTTAGTGGCCATTAACTTATGTCTGGTTCTACGAGACTTTTTAAAAATTGAGCTCTATTCAATTCCCTTAGAAGCAGACACATTTGTGTCTCACGTAGGTTATTTCTTAATTACAAGTAACACGCATTACTCTACTCAAATTTCAACGCGTAAGAATTATTAAAAGCATATTGCTTATCCTTATCCATATGGACATCACTATTATATCACAGGAATTGACAGGAAATAATCCCCCTCTATAATTCAAATAAGTTGTCCCTTTGAATCTAGATCTTGAGATCTCCAATCAACTACGTTAGGTTCCATTGTATCAACTCATATGTTCAATGCTCTCAATAATTTTTCAACTAACTCTCTCTTTTACCTTTTTTCAGTAGATTCACAATGTTATACTTTGAGCTTACATAGTCAACAGAGATAACTCTAATTGAAAGTAGTTTTCTTATGTTATTATATCTACGTATATATCTAGACTTACTATTATACATGTTTCTCTATGGCCTTCCAATTGTAGATTGACTATCACAATATATATAGATTGCTGGCACAAGCTTTGGACTTTACAAAATATCCTCTAAGAAGTCGAGTAGGCACTTAGCCTCTCTGCCTATAGGTGGCTAGTAGGTCGAGCCATTTGTTAGCTAGCGAGTCTAGTTTGGCCTGTTAGCTGCTCAAGCTTATTTTAAGATGAGCCTAGGTCAAATTGAGTTCATATTTTTTCACAGGCAGTACAAGCTCGACACGTGAGGTCTCATTTTTAAACTCGTTTTACTAATTTTTTGAAAAAAAAAAAAAACTGCTCATTTTTTGGACTTATTTTGTTAACTTAGACAATCCTAGGATTTGGACTCATGTCCTCACGAGCTAAGCTCGACTCATCTATAGGTTCAAGCTGACCTGGTTTGGTCCATTTCTATCCATATCTTTACCACAGTTGTATAAGGCTATAAACTTCGATTACATAGTAGAATTGGCTATAACTGTCTATTTAGAGGATTTCACAATATAGTTGCACCTTCCAATGAGAAGACAAATTTACTTGTAGACTTTGAATTTTTTATTATAAATAATTAGTTAATATCATTATGTCCTTCAATGATTTCCCAATGTTTAGTGTAGTATAGTCTGTGGATATAGTATATCTTAAGTAACTTATTACTCTTACAAGCTCATAGATTGTTCGCAATCTATTCAATAAGATATGCGTAGTCTTGTACAACTTATCAAGTACATTAAACTTTCAATCATTCTAGTGTACTCTAAGACAATATCACCTCTATTCTTCTATAGATGTTGACTTGCATATATTAGTGTTTTAGCTATGCTAGAATCATCCTTATTAAGTCTTTTAAGATTTTTATCCTCGAAAAGTCTAACCTAGAACAAGTTCACCTAATGTTCTTGAAATTTTTATTCCAAGTATCATATCAGTTAAATCAATATCTTTAATGTCAAATCTTGAATTCAACATATCTTTAGTAAATTTAGCCATCTTATCGTTACTTCCAATAAAAAGCACGTCATCAAAGTAAATGCATAAAACAACATAGTCATTTTCATCATCTTTAACATAAATGCATTTCACACTTGTCAATTTTAAATCCACATTCTTCCATGATATTATCAAACTTTTTATGCTATTGTTCTGGTGTTTGTTTCAAGCTTACAACGACTTCCTTCATCTAAATCTCCATTCAGAAAGACAGATTTAACATTCATGTGATATAATTCAAGATTTGCTGAACTACAATTGTAATTATCCTAATCGATATTATTCTCATTAATAGAGAATATATATCAAAGTAATCACATTCTCGTTGTCGTAATCTTTTATTATTACTCTAGCCTTGTACTTCTTCATGGTTCCATCTGCTATCATTTTCCACTTGAAAATTCATTTGTGACCTAGTGATTTGCATCCCAGATGAAGATCAACTACTTCCCATGTGTTGTTTTGCAAAATAGAATTTATTTTACTTTTAATTGCCTTTTTTCACTGAAGCCCTTCAAAAGAGTTCATGGCTTTTCTGGATTCTTTGAGGTTTGAAAATTAGGACAAAAATATAAAATTCTAGATTTTATGAAAGGGGGCTTCATTTTTTTAATAATTATTAAATATGATGGCACTCAAAATTGAACACACTTTTATTTGACCAAATCATGGTTAATTTCATCAATAAAATATTAGTTCTATTGATTTATTGATGAAGTCGTTGATTCGAGAATGAGAATGAGAATGAGAAGGACAAAATAATATTTGGAATTGGAATGCTTTGTGCCTTTGTCAAGAAGTAACTATT
Organism: Fraxinus platypoda; assembly: GCA_903798405.1. NCBI lineage: Eukaryota > Viridiplantae > Streptophyta > Magnoliopsida > Lamiales > Oleaceae > Fraxinus > Fraxinus platypoda. The sequence goes on from CAIGRT010233353.1 coordinate 6,282, forward strand.
TGGGTTTGTATTTAGAGCTAAGACTTGTGCATCATTTTTTTCAGTGGTTGCAAGAAATTGCTACATATAAAAAATATAAAAATTGGTTTTTAAATTCGATCTGGGATGGGGTTCGACCGACAATATTTTATTCGTCCAAAATGTTGCTGAATTTCCCATATATTGCATTTTCCCATTATTAGTTGCTTCAAATGAAGTGAACAACTCTTTATTAGAGCAAACATGTTGCATAGCACCCTATAAATCCACTACTCTTTTGGGTTTGAACCCACCAAATTCGCTTAAAAAATTACAGCTCCTAGGCTCATTCAGACGTATCGTGTTCCATATAATCAACCACGTTTTCTTCTTCTTTGCTATCTTCGCATTGAAGACTTATGACCTAATTTGTGACAATTGAAGCACTTTTTCTTAAACTTTCTTCTTGAAAACTCCAATTTTTAGTCTCAGCTTAGACCCTTTGCCACTGGAGCTAACGTGCTTGTTGTTGTAGGTTTTAGAAATTTGACCAAACTCAACAACATTTGCTGTAGCCATAATTGGATTGAACCTCTTCTTTTCAGAATTTATGTTGTCATCTTCAATTTGAAGTGTTAGAGTATGGTGACTCGAATTTCGTTTGGTCCAACCCAAAAAGCACGGGAAGTGACATATTTTGTTAAAAATTAAATTATAAGAAAAAATGGGGTCTCTGGTGGCAGCGGAGGGTTTAGGCCAAGAGGCCTGATTCGTAGCCCACCACATATCCCTATGGGGTGTGGGTGAGGGGATGGAGCCACGACGGTATAGACCTACTTTATTATATACATGATGTATATTAGTGTTTCATTATATCATATCATTTGGAATAGTTGCACCTCTTGTAATCATCTTTGATATAGTGAATTTCCCTTCCTCAGCGCGTAATTTTTTTAGTCCTGTTTTTCCACATAAATCTTGTGTTCTTGTTTTTAATTTTAATTTTATATTATGTATTCTTGCTTTTTCATAACAAATTGGTATTGAAGCGAGGTTTGATTTTTAGTGATGACAACTATAAAATATTATATTCTACTTTTAGATCGTAACATTATATTTCCGTTAAGGTTGGTGAAGATGAAAGTTGTGCTCGTGCAAATGGACTTGGATAATGGCTTGTTAATATTTGATAAGATGCCTTCAACTTGGACGCACGAGGAAAAATGATGTAATGATCAAAAATCCCTACAGGGTGTGGAGGCGAACCAGGGATGGTATAGACCTATTTTATTATATATATGATATATATTAGGATTTCATCATATCATATAATTCGTAGTGGCCGTACCTTTTGTAATTATCTTTGATATAGTAAATTTCTCCTCTGCCTGTGATTTTTTCCAGTGCTAGGTTTTCACTTAAATCTTGTATTCTTGTTCTTAATTTTATATTACATATTCTCATTTTTTCATAACAAACGGGTATCAGAGCGAGGTTTGATTTTCAACCATGGCAACTATGAAATACAATTTTCCACTTTTAGATCGCAACACCATATTTTCACTATGGTCGGTGAAGATGTGAGTTGTGCTTGTGCAAATGGACTTGGATAATGCATTGGTAGGATTTGATAAGATGTTTTTAACTTGGACACATGAAGAAAAATAACGTAAGGATCGAATATCACTATCTTAAATTTTTCTTCATCTATCAAATTTAATACTACACAACGTTCTCAAGGAGAAAAGAGCTTTTGCATTATGGTTAAATTTGGAATAGTTATACATGATGAAAATCTTAACTAGTAAGTTACATTTGAAGCGGCATCTGTATTCTCATTACATGGTTGATGGTACGCCTATAAATGATCACTTGACAGTCTTTAAGGAAATTATCTCTGATTTGAAGACCATGGAACTTTAGTACGATGATTTAAAGTTGGACTTTATTTTGTTCATTGCCCTCTTCTTATATGACTTTCAGAGATATTATTTTGTACAGTCGTGACACTCTTACCATGGATGAAGTATATGATGCTCCATTATCTAAGGAGAAGATGAAGTAGCTTATGTTTAAATTTGAGGCTTAGGTAGATGGTCTTGTTGTTCGTGGAAGGACAAGTGAATAGTATTCTGATGGTGATATGAAGAGAAGATCAAAAATCTAAAAATAGAGATAAAATTTGTAATTACTATAAAAAAGGGACTGACTGCTACAAGTTGCAAAGTAAGAATAAAAGAACTGCTTCAAATCAAAAGGAAAAACAACCAGAAAATATTGATGAAGCCAGTGTTGCAGAAGATGGTCAAAATGATGAAGAACTTCTAGTTATTTTTTATGGTGATTCCAAATCTTGTGAGGATTGGATTCTTGATTCAGCTTGTACATTTCATGCATGTCCAAATCAAGATTGATTTTTCAACATATGAAATAGTTTCTAAAGGTGTATGATAATGGGAAATAATGCACCTTGTCAGATAGTTGGCATTGGATTGATCATAGTTAAAATGTTTGATGGATACTTTGTGATATGTTCCAAATATCAAGAGAAATCTTATCTATTTGAGTACTTTTGATTCAAATAAAAGGGCAGGGAAGGTTTGCTCAATTATATGCTTTGTAGGGTTCTATAGTTATAGGTGATGCAGTTATTGCTACTCTTTCTTTGTCAGATGATGATGTTACTAGACTTTGGCATATGTGTCTTGGGCATATGAGTGAGAATGGGGTGCTAAACTAAGCAGGAGATGATTTCTCGATGTAATAGTGTGCTAGTAAATTGAAGTTATGCGAGTACTTCATTTTTGGGAAGCAGATAAGTGGTAGATTTACCAAAAGCATTCACAACATGAAATAACACTTAATTACATACATTTTGATCTCTAGGGACCATCTGGGGTGTCTTCCAAAGGAGGTGCTTACTATATACTAACTATTATTGATGATTTTTCCATAAATAATTCAGATGTTCTTCTTAAAACAAAAGAATGATGTGCTTACTACATTCGAGGAGTGGTAGATCATGATTGAGAAGTAGACTGGAAAACAGGTAAAGCATCTACATACTGATAATGTTTTAGAGTTTTTTTCTAATGAGTTTAATGTTTTCTGTAAGTTAGAAGAAATTTGAAGGCACTTGACAATACACAAGATTCCTCCACAAAAAGGTGTGGCAGAACAGATGAATAGGACTTTGATAGAGAAGGTACGATGTATGCTTTCCAATGCTAGTTTACCAAAGTCATTTTGGACCAAAGTTGTTTCTATAGCTTGTTTTCTTGTTACTCGATCATCCTCAATTGCCATTGACAAAAAGACTTCAGAAGAGGTATGGTCGGTATTCTTGCAATTTATTCTAATTTGGAGATATTTGGATGTCTTACATACACTCATGTTGATAATCTAAAGTTGGAACCTAGATCTAGAAAGTGCATATTTCTTATCTATGAGTCTGGTGTTAAGGAATATAAGAAATGATGTCTAGAAATAAGTAAAGTTATAATTAGTTGAGATTTTATATTTGATGAAAGTGAAATGTTTTATGGCTTACTTTCTAGATATTCTTGTGAAACAAATCATCAAAAATTAAATACACAAGTAGGGTTTAAAATTGGTTCAAAGTTTACATTTCAATCTAGCTCAGGAGTAAAGGATAATGTCGATTTGTGACCACCACCAAGGCCACCATAGTATTCTATTGTTATAGATAGGCCCAAAAGATATATTAGACCTTAAATTTGGTAGAAGGTATTGATTCGAGTGAAGAATATTCTACTTACTCATAAACAATTAGTTGCAATAAATTTGGTAGATTGATGATTGTCATGTAGATGGAGACAGAATCACTTCATAAGAAAGGTACATGGGATTTAGTGAGATTACCTAAGGATAAAAAGTTTTTCATTGCAAATGGGTGTTCAAAAAGAAATAAGGTACAACAAAAGTTGAAGAAGCTACGTATAAGGTAAGACTAGTTGCAAAGGGATACAGTAAAATTTCAAATGTAGACTTCACAAATGTGTTCTCTTCAGTTGTAAAGCATAATTCGATTCAAGCTTGGCTTGGTATTATGGCGAATCATAATTTTAAATTTAAGTGGTTGGATGTGAAGAAAACATTCTTACATGGAAAACTTGATGATGATATCTACATACAGCAGACATAAGGTATTATGGTTACATGAAAGGAGGATTATGTGTCCTTGCTAAATAAAAAAGTCATTTTATGACTTGAAATAGTCGCCTAGACAGTGGTATAAGAGGTTTGACTCATTTGTGACTACTTATGACTTCGAAAAAAGCAGTTGTAAATGTTGTGTCTACTTTAAAAAGTGTGGTAATGGTTGTTTGTATACCTACTCTTATATATCGATGATATGTTAATAGCAGGCAAGGATAAGAAAGGTAAAAATTCAGCGTAGTAAGAAATTCGAGATAAAAGACTTAGGAGCGGTAAAGGAGATACACGGAATGAAGATTCTAAGAGTTAGAAAGGCACAGCAAAATTATACCCAAGTCAGACACAATACATTGGAAAAGTTCTCTACAGTTTACAACGCAGAATGTCAAGCATGTTAATACACATTTAGTTGTGCACTTCAAACTTTCATATGCTTTTATGTCCACAATCAGATAATGTGATTAATTATACATCACAAATTTCCATATTCTAGTGTAGTTGTATGTCTCATATATGCTATGGTTTGTTCACTTCCATATTTATCATATGCAGTTAGTACTTACATGGCCAATCCTAGTAAAGAACATTGGAAAGCAGTTTAGTAGATTTTCATATACTTGCATGGTCCCGCTAATGAGCTACAAATGGAATTATTGGGTATGTTGATTCTAATTTTGCTAGAGATCTTGTTAAGAGAAGATTTCTTCCAGGATATATTTTTACTATTGGTGGTAGTACTATCAGTTAGAAAGCTACTTTACATACTACAGTTGCAATGTCTACAACTGAGGCTGAGTACATGGCTATTACATAGGACTACAAGGAAGTTATTTGGTTGAAGGGACTATTTGGTAAACCAAGTGAACACTTGTAGATTACCACAGTCTTTTGTTATAGTCAGAGCACTATTTTCCAAACAAAAGATCAGATGTTTCATGAGAGGACGAAACATATTGATTTATATTGCTTGTGGTGATATTGTTGTGAGCAACGTTGGCACTACAACAAAAATGATTTTTTGCAACACATAAACGGCAACATTCGGTTATTAAATGTTGCTAAAGGTGTCTATCGCAACATTTAAATAAATGAATGCTGCAATTGGTTAATATAATTGAGATTTGGCAACATTTTTTAAATAAATGTTGCAAATGTCGCTTTTCGCAACGTTTATTAAGTGTTGCCAAAGATTTTATTTATTGCAACGTTTATCGGGTGTTGCTAAAAATCCACTCTATTTCAACGCTTATTCACCGTTGCTAATACTTAGATTATAATCTTCCGCAACGTTTAATAAACGTTGCGAAAAGGTAAACATTTCGCAACGTTAAGATNGCAAATGTCGCTTTTCGCAACGTTTATTAAGTGTTGCCAAAGATTTTATTTATTGCAACGTTTATCGGGTGTTGCTAAAAATCCACTCTATTTCAACGCTTATTCACCGTTGCTAATACTTAGATTATAATCTTCCGCAACGTTTAATAAACGTTGCGAAAAGGTAAACATTTCGCAACGTTAAGATATTCTAGCCCATTTAGAAGAGCCCATCACATTCCAACCCAACTACCCACAAATTACCCAATTCATAATCCGCCCGAACCGACCCGCTTAGATAATTAAAAAAAAACCCAAGAGTACATCAAAATCACGATAGAAGCCCTAAATCCCAATTCCTCAACTCTCTCGTTTTCCCCTCAATGTCTCTCGCTTTCCTCTCAAATCACCATCACCGAAGGAGTAATTTTTCAGTTGTCGACGCTAGTCATCGATCGTCCACAGGCAGCCTCTGCTGATTGTCATACATTTGTCTGTGTTGTCTCTTCACCAGTTCAGAGGTCGCGCAAAAACATGATCCACGATGGCATTTCGTTTCATCAATCCATTCTCGTTTTTCCTGTTAGTTCATTCTTATTCTGCTCCTAGTTCTTTCTCTCTCTAAAGAAAACCCCTAAATTCTCTATCCGATGTATGTTTCTTCTCTGCTTCTCAGTCATGTAACCATTTCCTGCTAAGCATCGATTTAAGTTACTTGTTTGGTTACAAATTAAGCATAATACACATCTAGCTAATTAAATAATAACAAAAAATTAATAACTGGTTTACATGATAATTATTCACGGGAGGCTGCACAATATTTCTCCCTATTGGCTTCACTAATTGAGCAGAGACTTTGTTAGATGTCATAGACTTGCTGCTCATAATGGTGATTAAGTGTTGGGGGGAAAAGGCCTTTTCCATCCTCTAGAGGATTTGGAGATACCACCCCCTGAGTTGCAGGGGGAAATTGAAGTTGGTTTTACAATAGATAAGGCTTAATGTAATGTACTGAATGTTAACAAGTGCAGTGCAGCAGAATAGTACTACTTGCTATAATGTTGATGATAGCTGCTTGAAATGTGATGCTTTTGTTATCTAACTTGTGGTTTACTTTTTCACGGACATGATTTTGGCATCTTTCTTTGCCATGGAAATAGATGTTTTGATAATTTTGTTGTGGGGAATTGTTTCCAAATTGAGTTGATTATCCTGCATCTATATGTAATTGTGACGTGGGAGATTAAGAAACTTAGAACTCAATCTCAGTAACTACAATAGACACATTAGTTTAACAGGATCACATCTAATATGTACTCATTTTTCATGTGTAGTACTTAAATTTCCAAATTGAGTTGATTATCCTGCATCTATATGTAAATGTGAAGTGGGAGATTAAGAAACTTAGAACTCAATCTCAGTAACTACAATAGACACATTAGTTTAAAAGGATCACATCTAATATGTACTCATTTTTCATGTGTAGTACTTAAATTTCTCAACTTGAGCGCTGTAGAGTGCGTAGATAAACTCTCTAGTATATATTTTGATGCGTCCTATATATAGTTTATTGCAACAATTTTACTATTTTTTATAACTCAATTTTCTGATCTCAATTTATTTTATCAATAATTATATAATTAAGTTCATGTCATTGGGCATGCCTGAGTTTATATACACCAAACAAATATAACAATGAAATATGGAATACCTACATTTGATAACTAGCAGCCAGAAAAAAATTAGGTCAAAGAAAAAAAAATGTTGTAGTTATAGTAAGTTTTTCCCTAAAAAAATGGCCACTGAATATATAAATTTATTTCAGTTAAACTACTCTCTTAAATCCGTTGGTCACATCGTTAGTTTTGTCGATCACATTGGCCATTCGGTCCGTCCGTCATCCATTATTAATCGAAATTTACTAAAGCAATGATTGTAGCGAACACAACTTTACAACCAATAAATTCAGAAAATTGGACATTTGAAAGAGAAGAATGACCTATTGGGAGAGTGTTTTAGAAGATTAAAATTTCTACTCCATATACTTTAATTTATTGAACATATTCTAATTTTGAATTGAAATTCAAAAATTGCACGAATTACATTTATTTTATAAAAGATATATTACTTGTACTTATTATTAGGATAGCGATCCATCTTCAGAGCAATTTCTCTTACTGAATCCTTGTTCATGTGTATGTGTATTAGAATCTAATGTGAAAACTCGTTGACTTATCTTTTTATCTAATGTATTTTCGTGTCGTTCAATGTTGAATAGTATCTTTGCATACAATGG
>CAIGRT010233363.1:0-10144 GCA_903798405.1 Fraxinus platypoda
TACTTAAATTATAATTGTTATGAAAGTTGTAAACTTCATTATAATTATGGGTGTATTTGAGCCACATTATTTTGGAAGAATGTATTTTGGAATAGTAGATTGATAGAGAATGTGTGGTTGAAAAAAAGAAAAATTATTGACGTAATGAAAAATATTATTTCATTGAAGAATATGTGGTTGAAAATAAATAGAAAAATGAAATTGAAAATTTTAACTGGGCTAAACACGCAATTATAATACATTACAACAATACAGTGAACCGTAACAGGTAATCTTCCGTGAAAACTTCCATCTCTAAATTCTCTCTCTAAATATGGGAAAATATTTTTCTCTACCTTTCCTTCCAGATCACTAGTTTTCTTCCTCTGATCGTCTTTTAATTGGGTAATTATTTTAAGTTTTTAATCAATTATCAATTTTTATTCTTATTTCAGTTTTTCTTTTTGATCTATTGTTATTCTCGGGTTCTAATATTTAATATAAAAATATTTATACATGTAATGCCTGCATTTGTCTTTTGAAGACATAATCTTGGTTGGTTTTTGTTGGGTTGTAGGTCGTCTGACCATTGATCACTTTCAAAAATTTTAATTAGTTTCTAAAGATTAGGGTTTCACTCCTTTTTTTGTTTTTTTTTTGCAGGAGTTACTAGTAATTTATTGGAATTTATCGCTGGTAATTATTAAAGGTGGAAGCGTGGGAAAGCCTGGAACTTTTTGATGATAAAAAGGTGAATTCTTCTTTGTGTGTCTTTTTTTGTGTTTTTATTAATGATTGTTTTGGGCTTCATAATCATCAATTGCACGGTTTGCCATTGTGAAATTACTGGGGGAAAAGAATTTATTGTTATTTGGGTATGCAGGGTTTATTTACTTCCTTATTTGATTGCTGGAAAAGAAAAATACTAAACTTGAGTTATAATATTCATTTTTTCTTTTCCCCTCTGATGAAAACTTGAATGCCTTCTGTTATGTATAACCGGTAAACAATTTGCTGTGTGCTATTAAAATCTGCACTTTTACTTGACGTAATCTATCAGAGAGATATAATCTATGTTGGAAATTCCTAAAATTTCCATTTTACTTGGTTTGATTGATGTGTTCTCGAATCATTTAAGCTGTTATCTGTTTGGGTACATTTCGGAAAGATTGAATTGGTTGAAATGTGTACAATTGCATATATACGGAGTCATGATTATATGATTCTGTCGGCCACGAAGGTTATTAGGTCGACCAGTATCAATTTTGTAAGACACTTGTTTTTGCAAGACATTTGTTTTGATGTCCTGCTTCTAGATTCTTGAAACTTATCGATATAGTTACTCTATAACTGTTGGTTAATTGTTCAAGAGTATTCTTGTAACTTCACTAGTGAGCAAAGGCGTGTAGACAAAAATGTCGTAATTTTATTTTTACAGCTGTCTTTCCTCGATGAGCTTTAATTCCACTTAATGATTCTGTGTTTTACCTGTTCTGTCGTATTATTGTGTTGCTGCAAGTTTCGGGCACCTGTCAAAATCTGCAATTTTATCTGTTTCATGGATCTCTAATTTCTAGTCAACTATTATAAAGATATTGCATAATTTTATACTCGCAATTCACTAGTTATTCCAGGTGAATAATATTATTTTTCTAAGAAGTGAACACATAAGATTATGAACTCATGGAGTTCTCCTGAAGTGAAGGACTCGTCTCATGGTTTCAGTTTGCTTTACCTTATACCATGTTTCTGTTGATTGCAATGGTGAGTCGGAATCAGATAATCTCTATGCTGTATCAATTATCATAATGAGCCGAAGTAAGATTGTGTTTTAACATTTCGCTGGAGGACTGTTGATAAATTATATTATGAACTGACCCACTGGCTTCTCTATGCCATGTTCAGTGAGTTCGCTTGAAATTTATCTTTTGTTCGATGACAGTTTTAGTCTGGGTTCAATTATAATTATATATATATTTTCATCTGATCCAGGCATCTCTTACAACATGCATCAGAACACACAGTTCAGAGGTCATATGATTGATTTGCAAACAAATCAGCAAGGTCCCAGTCATCTACATCCTGATCCCTGTGTCTTTTATGGAACTGCATCAAACTTTCTCCAGCCTAATATTCATTCCATAGTTCCTGCTCCAGGGAACCCTTGTAATTTTAATTATCAACATATACCTGACCATCATGATGGTGCTTTATTCTATGGGGTGACACAGTACAATGCTGTCCACCAGCAGCCTCCGGCCTCAAATCTTGATTTAACTGTTGCCGCACCATCAGGTCATTATAATCCATATGTGGCACCCCCATCTGGTTTTAGGGATTTCCCTGTTCCGGTAAATCATGGGGTGCATGATCAGTTGTCACTCTCAAGCACTCACAGAACTGTTGGTATTCCTACAGATAACTACAGAAGAATCATTCCTTACGCGGATGGAGTCGGAGGCTCGTATAAGAGAAAGAATGCTGAAGGTTTTCCTGGAAATTACTATTATCATAATGCTTTAGTGGGCCTTAGTTCTTTTGTTTCCCCTGTGACTTCAAGGCCGACTGAGTCCGTTCCTGCTTCTTTTCTGCCACCTGAGTATGCCGGTGATGACCCTACATCAATTGTTGAAAGTGGATCTCATAGAAGTTTGAGTAATAGACCTGAATCTGCTCTGGCACATAACCCTAATCATTTTCAGGGAAATCATGTCGCTCAATCAGTGCAGTTTCTCTGCAATCCTTGGTTGAACATGCATTTTAACTGTGGTGATAACGGCACTTGTTGGAACCAGGCTCTCAATTCACCCTATGTACACGGTAAATGTGCATTTTTTATTTTTATAAATTATTCTGGGCTTTCGTTACCATTATTTGTTTTTGAATTTCTGGTTTCTGCTCTGATGATTTTCTCTATGTGACTCCTCACCTCCTTCTCTAATCCTTGGCATCTCAGCAAATGTGAATGGACCTTATGTTGAAGCTGGGAATATTGGCGTACAAGGTTATCAAATGGCAGCCATTAACAGAAGTTCCAGTGGTTTTCTTCATTCTCCCATTGCTCAGAGCCAACCTCGTCTTCATCATCCACCTCCACCTATGCAAGGGGTCGGAAGATATAATTATAACTTTCCATCTCAAGTGGCTACATCTTCAAGTAGAACATCGACAATCAGTTCTTCAAATAGCAGCGTCAATGCTCTCCAGGGTGTTACAGATGCTGGGCCTACATTTGTAGCACCTGTTTTGCCAACAGGCTTTCGGTTGTACGAACCTCATAGAAGGGAACTCTTACTAGATTCAAATGCAAGGCTCCCCAATCTTCCTCACTTGAGGTTTCTGCCAGAAGATGTAATGTTTTCATTGTTATTTTAGTTTTAGCGTTTGCCTGTATGAAGTTCTGTTTCATTTAACTACCTTTTAGCTTTGTCATAACTGGCTAATTTGGTTGATGACTATGTTTTACGTTGATGCGTTTGATGAACAAGAGACTTACAGTAATTTTTCTTTTTGTTTGTAATGGACGGACATTTTTAGGGAGTTGCCATGCTAGAGATTCCTGGCTACAATGAAGCAGGAGATTCTATAGATCAGCACTGGGATATGCGTCTGGATATAGATCACATGTCGTACGAGGTAACTGAGGAGGTTATATTGATCTGATGTGATTTATTTTTAAGATTTTAGAGCAGCTTTTGAAAATGGTTTTCCTCAGCTGTGCGACCATGTGATGTATGGTTGTATGAGGGTAAAGACACTCTTTTTAAGTTTCTGAACTTTTATAGCGTTGTTTCACTTTTATCACCAATTTTCTTTTTATCTTTTCGTTCCAAATTAATCATTGAACAATTTATGCATTCCTTCTACCTGTCGCTTGTATGATAGAAATAATGACTTGGCGTAAATAGTCCATTAATGCATTAATTTTGTTGTTTAAATTGGCAAAAATACTTCTTTCTAAAAAATAAATGCATTTATGAAGCACAGATTAGTAAAATATAAGCATCTTGGCAATTTGGAGAATGAAACCAATGCATTAGTGGATCTTTTAAGCTGCATCATCAGTGATGTCATACAAGTTGGCAAATCCGTTACTTTTGCTAGATAGAGTTCTGAAACTAAGGCAAAAACGAAATTCATTGACGAATTTGGACCAAAAAAAGCTTGATGACCAAAGTGACATAACATATAAGTTTGGTGACAAACAATATTTTTAACCCTCATGTGACCTGTGACAATTTTTTTGAACTTGATGTTTTCTTTGACAGGAGCTTCTTGCACTGGGGGATCAGATTGGTAGCGTTGGCACTGGATTGTCTGAAGTAGCCATTCAAAATAATTTGAGAACAAGAACTTTCACTTCATCGGCAGCTTGTTCCAATATTGAAGAGGTAGCATACGTGGATCAGAAAGTCAATTTATGTGTCATATGCCAGGTATTATTTTATTTTATGAGATGGAACTAAAATGATGTTAGATCATGTTTATTGTTTAGTTGTGTCAATTATCTGTCATTATGGAACTAATCTTGGGATAAATTAAAAGTGGTACAAGTGTAACAATATATTGTTAGATTCATAAATTGCAGATGTTTCAATCTCTTCTATTTGACATATCCTCCCTCTCCCTCTATCACCCGCCCTATGCAACACAATGAAAGCAGGAGGTTTACAGATTTTTTTTTTGGATCAAAACCACAATTGAGGGTTTGTTTGAGCCCCATTTTTTGGGAGAATAAATTTTGTAATAGTAGTTTTTTTTTGGAGACTGTGTTTTTAAAAAGTAAGAAAATGTTTTTAGTTTACGAGTAAAATTATTTTATTGGGAGAATATGTGATTGAAAATGAGTACGGGGAAAAGTGAGATTTTAAAAAATGGGGCTCAACCAGGGGCTAAGTCTCCCAACTTACATTGTTGTTTCACTTGGGTCGCCAATTTTTATTTTGTTTTAGCTAGTCATTTAACTTCCGTTTTTGTTTCAATTTAGGCATTTTGACCCCTTGAATTAACACTAATGTGTCGTGATTAAGAAAAACGATGACGTGGTATGAAAAATTTGTTAGTCCATTATTTTTATCATGTAGTTTGGCATTAATGTGTATTGTTGGACAAGTTGCTATTTCAAAACGGACTTTTATAAAGTAAAAAAGAAAGAAAGAAAGCAAGATTTGTTCAACAAGACACGGTTTTGCCTAATTCGACGATATAAATGAAGCACCAACAATTTTCTCATGCCACATCAGCATTTCACTTTTCCGTTAATTCAGCTGGCAGAGGTGGACAGAGTGCTTAAATTGAAACAAAAGTTTTCGGTGACTAACTTGGAACAAAAAAAAGTTGATGGCCAAAGTGAAACAATGCTATAAGTTGAGTGATTAAAGTTACTCTTGACCCGATTTTTATATGCTAACCAAAAAGTGCCCCTTTTGCTCACACTACCATGGATAGCTGCTTCCATTGTTATACAATTGGATATTGTATGAAACAAACTTTTACATTGATGTTTGTTTGCTCAATCTTACTCTTATGGAGATTGATTATGAGGATCAAGAAAATATTGGAATCTTGGATTGTGGACACGAATGCCATGGAGATTGCATAAAGAAGTGGCTGCTCGTGAAAAATACTTGCCCCATATGCAAATCAACAGCATTGGTAATTGCCAGGAAGGATATGTAAATAAAGGTGGCCATGGCAGTTGAAAGACCAGTTTAACAAATTGGGCCTTCTGTCACTTTACAAATATTCGTAGTACAAACTTTTTGGTTATGTATTTATGTAAATGCTTCCAGGCATAGAATAGCAGTCAACGTGTCCTAAAACAGTTGCTAGCCTTTGTGTCTGTCTCTTGCAAAGTGTACAGATTTTCTCATTTGTTTGTTGAATTCTGTATAAAACCCTCTATTTACTTGTGGATTTATTCTGCCGAATGCTCGAGGGATTTTGTGCTTTTTTCCCAAAGGTTTTCAATATTGGGCTGTCTGTTGTGAAAAACTGATGCTACCTCAGATTGTATATACAGATGGGTGGATTTCTGGAACAAGTCCAATTTTGAGTATTTCTAGCAGGCAGTTTCTTTTAGTTTCGAAATCCTGGACAAAAAGTTCTTTACGCATTCAAGATTACGAAGATAAAGTGTACCGTTGATAAGTTGATGAAAGGATTAAGGAACTGAAAAATGCAACTTGTGCCATGATGCAATATGATTCAATATCTATCAGGGAATGTCTGATTGTAACAAACTCATTCATCAATTATAAGAAACATTGAAAATCACCATTTTGAAGAATTTTAATCCAGAGATCATCCAAACTGCACTATAATACAACAGAAGATCAGAGTACACAAATGGAACAACACAGATTGAAAGAGAAAAATAGAAAAGTACTGTAACAACACGTCTCTTCACTCCAAAACTGAGCTGCTCTAGCTCGAGGATAATCACTGCAAGTATAGTGACGACAAAAAGAACTAGCGCCGTTTATCGGGTTCATGAATTTCAAGGAGAACGCAACGCCCACTGATCCATGAGTCTTGTGATTAGACTGAGCAACAACCAACCTTCTTCACTGCTGAAACGTCATCCTTGGTCCCAACGTCTATGGTTTGCCCTTTGGGCAGGGCAGCAGGGTCGTCCCCAATATCAAGTGCCTTCCGACTAACCACATGGTATATTTGGGTGAGTACTTCCGTAAAAGCATTCCCGACATTCATAGACTCGAGTGCAGATGTCTCCATAAAGTATGTATTTTCTCTCTCGGCAAAAGCCTTACCATCCTCCGTGGAGACCGCACGTAGATGACGTAAATCAGCCTTGTTGCCCACAAGCATTATCACAATATTCTGGTCTGTGTGATCTCGGAGCTCTTTCAACCATCTTTCAACGTTCTCAAATGTGACATGTCGAGTGACATCATAAACAAGCAAAGCACCAACTGCCCCCCGGTAGTATGCACTTGTGATTGCACGGTATCTTAAGACAAATGGAAAATTGAGAATTAAGAACTTAAACATGCGATATAAACAAATAACAGACATAAATGAGAGCACATATTCAGTTCTGCACACCTATTTTTGGAGTTAAATGTTTCGTCGATCACTGAACTCGTACTTAAGTCACGTTCTACTTACTGAACTTTAAAATGCTTTCAACTGATCACTTAGGCCCTGTTTGAGCCAAATTATTGTAGAATGAAAATGAAAAATATAGCTGTTATTGGGGCCCAGACAAAAGATAAAAAATTTAAATTTAAATGTAAAATGTTGATGTGATGGATAACGTTCATATTTTTCATTTTAATGAGATAATAATGTAGATCAAACGGGGGCTTAACTTATACTTCTGTCATGCTTTACTCACTGAACTTTAAAATGCTTTCGAGTGGTCACTGAAATTCAACACATCACATCACACTCACCATGTTTCATTAGTGAACTTTCCGAGTGGTCGCTAAACTTCATAATGTTTTCAAGTAAAGTTGATTTTACGTAAAATTCGACCTAAAAAAATAAAATAAATATCGACAACATAATGAGACTCTCAATCTAAGACGAAAATATTGATATTGGACAAGAAGATATAATTTCTCTAGTTGTCAAAAGCTATGTTCAAGGGAAAAGAAGAATACTAGCTTCAAATTGACATAAATCTTAATTTAGATCATAATCTTCCTTTACGCCGAGAAAATAAATAGAGAAGTTATTTCTTTATTTCGATTGAGATCCCAAATCAAGAAAATAAAAAATTATATCTCAAACAGGCTATGAAATTTTCGATTTAGATTCAATAATATTAATTAATACTAACAAAATATAATTTTTAGAGTCGTCATAAGGTAATTCAAGGGGAAAGAAGGGCATCGTTTTTGTGTCATGTATTTTATACTTCAAAATTTTCAATTTTTGAATAATTGAATTCAATAAGTAAAGTTCAATGATCAGAGCGTTTTAAAATTTAGTGAGTAAAGCGTGACGGAAGTACAAGTTCAGTGAGTAATGAAACATTTAACTCCCTATTCTTGCCTCATATAATGAATTCATGACGAGAAAGATGGTGCAATTTGTTTGTAATTGAAAAAACTTTCAACGGCAACAAAACCACACACATTTATCCTGAGTCATATCACTCGACTTCAATATCGCAGTTTCCTCCTTGCTCTTGTGCAATGAAAACTGCAGAAAACGTAGACATATTCATTTGAGCTTCAAAACATAGTCCAACTATTAAAACCTCAGAGAAGGTGCTTTACTTGCCACAACAATCTAACCATAGTCCTTAAGCCTGTCCCAAAACTTCCTTCTGATTGCCCAAAAATTGAAGTTCATTCATAATCTCCCAAATACAAATTATCCTCCATAGTTATTTATTTGTCTGTCTTCTACTTTCCCTTGTACCAAACATGGCCTAAAGTTTTCCTCATTAATTTGAACCCCACCACTAATAAACCCTAATTTCTCCATTTCTTTACAACAAGAGCAAAGAATTCGAATTGCAATAATTTCAAAACAGACACAACAATAAAAAAGTGTAAATTACAGAAAAAAATTATAAGTAAAATCAGCGAGTAATAAACTATAGTACCGTTCTTGGCCAGCGGTGTCCCAAATCTGGGCTTTAACGATCTTATCTTCTACACTAATGCTTCGGGTGGCGAATTCAACGCCGATCGTAGACTTTGACTCCAAACTGAACTCGTTGCGCGTGAATCTCGAAAGTAAATTCGATTTTCCAACACCAGAATCGCCAATCAAAACCACTTTGAACAAGTAATCGTAATCATCTTCCGCCCTATATCCTCCCGCCATCTCAATATACAAGTTTATATCTTTCTAATTATACATGAAGAAACCCAGTAACGCTAGTATGGATTGGGAATTTATCAGAGAGAATTCAAGAAAATTGGGAAAAAGTGTTTATGGTTGAGCCAACTTTTACCAGCTGGTTTAAAAAGTGATTGAATGAAGTAAATCAGTTGGGAATACGATGAGTTAATTGTTTCATGAACTTTGGGTATGGTACTATATTTCAAATTGTACCATATTACTCGTCAAATTTCATTAAGTTGCACTCCGTGTTGCACATCGGACGTTTCTAACACCTTCCTATGTGGAGTCATGCTACATAAATACACTCAAAAACAAGTTCAAAAATAGGGATAACACGTGTCGATACATGATTGATCATTTTGAAAAAAAATAAAAACACAATATCCAATTATTATCTGTCACGTCACTCTATCACTCTATCCTTATTCTTAAGCCTGTCCAATGAGCATTAATCAAAATAAATGCCAGCTCATTTAAAGTGCAACTTACGAACATGCCTTAGCCAATTGAAATCAAACCGTGAGCTCTTGAATTAAAGCCCCAAAAAGGGAAACCCTAGATCCTTAGCCTCTCCTACCCCCCAAAGCGATTTTACCCAACAAGGTAATGGCAATGATGATGTTCTGGAAGATATGGGTTCTATTCAGCGTGAAGTTCTATGGCAAATTGCTTAGCTTGAACATGCTAAGGTTGATATAGAGGTCGACTTCAATGGTTCTGGTGAGGATTCACGATCGTCAGAATTGAGTCCAACCAGAGATTGAATACCGTCTGGCAGTTTCTTGATCTTTCACTTAGAAGGCGATTAGAGCTTTGAATACCAGTTTTTTGACCTTATAAATCTTTATTGTGATCTTTCTCAGCAACGACCTAATATAGATGGACCTACAAGTTCGTGGTTGGAAGCCAGTCAAGAATCACGAGTCTGGTTTATCAGATAGAACTGAAATGTGTGCCGGAAAGGATAATGACAAGCGGAAATCTTCAAGAAATAACACAAATCAATCTCCAAGATACATTTCATCGTTTTCTTACTTTCATCGCAAAATGTCGATACATGGAACTAAAATAAAAAAATTTGTAGCTCTGTTTTACTTTAATTGTAGATTATGAGGAAAGCTTATTCAAGTATTAAATACATAAATGATCATCAAAATGCCAAATTCCTAAATTCAGTCTAGACGATGAAATAACTAATTAGGAAAAGACAAATTTTGATCCTATTCATTGTCGAGTCCATTGTACCCCTTCTTCCTCTCAAGCATGTGAAGGTGAATTGAACCGTAAACAATCGAGCCGTACTCTTATACAATCTAGCTCGGACCTAACATAGCTCGAA
>CAIGRT010233373.1:0-11522 GCA_903798405.1 Fraxinus platypoda
AGAAGAAGAAATTAATAGATCTGCATGCGGAAGGAGCTAATGCTCTGATACCATGTAGAAATGTAGAATAACACTCCAAATAGAAGAGGAGGAAATGGCGGGAAGAATGAAATTCATTCAATGGAAAATGAAAAATCTGAATTACAATGAAAGGGGGCAAAATATTTATACTGTGCTAACTAACTAAACAGAATGGAAAATGGGGTAAAAGACATAAATAATCTTCTCCTTATTTTACATGTCAACAATAGGTTCGATTGAACCTGCAATAAGTAGTAGGGATCTTTTGTTCTGAGGTGCTTGTTTAGCCTTATTGTTTCTAGCCTTATAACATACCGACCTTTGAGGATTATCTCCTTGGTACCCATTACCGCAAGGACCTATCTCGCAATGGACAGGTGTTAGGAGGGCATTCAATACCGTAATGACATACGCTTGACCCGAAGTTGTATAGGTGTGATGTTACCCTTCTAATATCATTACTAGTTTACCCCGAGGTTGGGAGTTGACCTTGATGACATCGTGGTAGAGGTAAGCCACCACCACCTCAATTTTTGTGGTCGACCGTCTCTTCATTGATGATCTCTTCTTTGATCTGCTCCACAAACTGATTATGGGTTTTTAGATTTTTGTTGCAAAGATCTCTCTTCTGAGGGCGGAGAGAGCCTATTTATTGAAGATGTAATATCACATGTTTCGCTATACGATCGTTGTACATAATTATATTGCTTGTCTTTAACTCATGATTAATTAATAATCATGTAGTGGAATGCATGCTCTAGATGAATCGATTAATTCAATTACAATGTCTATATTTTATTTAGCTCATATTAAAATTATATAATTTATTTATTCTATTATGTGCAATTTTGCTAT
Source organism: Fraxinus platypoda (assembly GCA_903798405.1). Taxonomy (NCBI): domain Eukaryota; kingdom Viridiplantae; phylum Streptophyta; class Magnoliopsida; order Lamiales; family Oleaceae; genus Fraxinus; species Fraxinus platypoda. The sequence goes on from CAIGRT010233373.1 coordinate 877, forward strand.
TGGATTGAACTTAGAAATCGTGTTATATATCTTAAAAAATTGTCTTATTATATTATTTGTATTAGTTTTGTCTCAAATAATTTTGTGAACTGTTGACCATTTTCCGAAATTAGTGCTCCGACTTTTGAATTCTTTGACCTCTAAGAGTTACATTTTTATTAGAACAAAAACAAAAATAAAATAAAGAAAAAGGGAAAGATGTATGTACCATATTGTCCCGTAGAAATTATGGCCAATTTTCTACATTAGCGCTTGAAAGTTGAAACTATCATTTAACTTTCGATTTAATATTAATTGCATTAATTTGGTCATAATTAATTCCGGACGAATTATGGAACTTTTTACCTATGTTAATGTTTGAGGAAAGGATTTGTATCGCCGCATGTCCTGCTACGTGATCATTGTACATAATTATATTACTTATCCCTATATTTAATTCTTAATTCGTGACTAATCATGTTTTTGCAGTGGAATGCACCTAAGATGCTCTAGACGAATCAATTATAATATATATTAAATTATATAACTTACTTATTCAATTATGTGCAGTCTTGTTGTTGGATAGAGATTAGACATCGAATTGGAAGATGTTCTTTTTAGTGTATTTTGAGTAAATTAATTTGAAAGTAATAACATGATAATTAATAATGGAAATTTATTAACTTAATTTAAAGATTAAATAAGTTAATAGGCTAAATTAGATGTCTCTTATTAATTAATTTTAGGAATTATACCTCCAATAGGTTAAATTCAAGATTCTACCTAATTGTTAACCTCATTATCATCACATCAAAAGCCGGTAGCCACCGAACTATTCATCCTGTAAAACTTGAATTTTAATTTATTGATAAGCCATTAGAATTGCCCCTTTATTTTATTGTTTTTATTAGTTTGTGGAATTAATTTAGGTATGGGAACCACTATACATACACATTGATTTAATCACACAATGAAAATTTGTTTAATGATTATATACACACGTCGATATGTGAGGATTCTCGTTTTGAACTAGTTGTTCTAATTTATTAAGTATAAATTGTCATAATCTCAAAAAGTTTCGATTACAAGTCAATGGGAAATCCAGAGTTTATCCTTGTACTTTCAGCCCTTAATCCCAAGGCTATACACACCATTTTGCATTTTTAGGTAACAAAATGATGAGTTATTTAGTCCTTACTGATTAGGTGACTTTGATCAGTCATATATATATATGATCGTGTAAGTTTCACATTAATTTTTAGGATTACTTTTGTCATAGGTTGATGTCTACTGCTAACCTTGTCCCCCTTCACAATTAATTAGTACATACTATAAGTTCCACGAGTATATTATAATTGATGTGGTCTGTCCATTGATTCTTTAATTGTTCTTAGTCGAATATTAATAATAGGTTATAATTTTTATTTACTGATTTAAGCTATTTGGTTAATGATGTCTATTAATCAATGAGTTCTATAATATTACTCAAGATGGAATTATATGCATTTGATCATTTAATATAACAATAATAAATAACGACTATGTAGAAGTCTTTCTAATCAATGATAATGAACTAGGACTTTTGCCACATTAACTTAATGTGTGGTTAGGACATCTCCATTTGCAATTGTAAGAGTAAATTTCTAAGGATTTCAGGTAAGTAAATCTTCCCTTGTATTCTTGTGTACGTTACATTGTTAAATGTATAAATGTGTTACCTGATTCTGCTATTATCTGAACATGATATTCAATTATTACTTTTTATGTCATTATCCCATGACATATTCGTTCATGTCAATGCATCCATAAGCATACATGAAATTTCAAAAAATAAAAAAAAATTTAAATATCAATGAGTCAAATGAATATTTTAAAAAGATATGTATCTCGAATATTTTTGTCAAGAGGTGTACATCTATTTCATGAAAGATGTGAGTGAAAAATGGGGTGTAGGGACCGATGCACCGGACGAAATAACATTAGCTCATTGCATTCTGATTGGTTAAACGATACACTGAGTGAGTTCATAATGTTAATGTTATGATTTTAAAGAAATTAAAGAAAATGAGATATATATTAAGAAAAGTTATTTATTTTATAGTAATTCATATACTTATCATTAGCATGCATCTATGCATAAGATTTGCTTAATAAACGTTCGCTCGTTCCACGTTATCACTCTTCATTTTTCAGATAATGAAGGCAAAATGATTCGTGACGATTACTTGTGGAGCAACGAACTCAATTCTAACACATTTTTCATCTCACGACTATTGGTTAGACTTCATAGGCGTCAATCCTAACCGTCATAGGCCTATTGTGACCTTAAATAAACTGAAAAGTGGTCACATACGTCATAGGCACGCCATCATAAAAGTTGAATGAACTCACTTGTTGAGGAGCTGTCAAATCTCTTACGGAGTATATCCATACGAAAGATCTTTAGGCTGGAGCGATGTCACTGGAAGATGCCTTGTGAAGCAAAGGCATGTCACTTCAGAAGGACGAGGTTACGTGGAATGCAAGTCTTGAGTGACTTCGTTGACCCCGAAACATGTGATGTTTATGCGGACAACAGATGCCGGGTCCACTCATGCCAACTCAAGCAATTTTTGGCGCGTGTTGACTAGAGCACCATTAAGAAACGGGATGAACGTGAACGTGGGAATGCTTCACAGCGTGAGATAAGAGTGTTCAAGCACCGACGGGTGGAATAAAGATGATTGTGCTAACAACAATCACTAATCGAATACCAAAGTAAACCAATAAAAAGATCAAACTAATGTATATGGAAAAAACAAGATGATATATATAAAATTTGCAAGATCATTTGTATTATTAAGGATCAAGGGTTCAAGAGTCTAAAGTCCAAGAATCCAACCATTTTCCAGTTACAAGGAGGGCCTATTTATAGTGCTTCAGCCGACGTGGTGTCCGTTGGATTAGAACCATGTGGCTTCATCTCCTTGACCGAAGTTTCACATCACAGTCTATCATAAAATAAATACATTGACAATAGTTCAGTCGTCCTATACAATAGGCTGACACACCTAACATTCTTTATTATAAACGTTACATCAATCATTTCTAGAGATTGCCTAAGGATCTTGTAAGAGACAATTTCAACTTCATGAGTTTCAGGTGAATTTAGCGCCTCCGTGTGAAGGGCTTCGGCTTCTTCCATTTCTTTATGTAGCACTTCAGATTCACACACTTCAGCCATTTAAGTAGTGGTTCAGCTTAAGAGTTTCAGTGATTCATATGATTTCTTTATCTTTGACCATTGGGTCTTTGTTGATTTTTCTGCCCACGTGGCACTTTGACTTGAGCCTGGGTGACGAGGCATAACAATAGTCTCCCATGTCTAGGCATGATTATTTATGTATTGCATAGACTTGTGTGTGTATATATATATATATTTGTTGGGGGTAGTTTTTACCATATCACAATAGTCCCCCAAGTCTAAGTATAAACATTTATGTTATAGTTAGAATTTAAATGTACCAGACTTGGGCGAACTACCTGCTAGTGTTGTCCAAAGTTGTACACTTTGAGATATTTCTCTTTCCGGAACAATTCTAAAGAGTGTCAGTGAAGCGAATAAAGTCTGAGGCTGTATCATTCGAAGTGCCTTTGCACATCGGAAGTGGCTCATGAGAAGTGGCTCTGACTTTTGCTAGGTCTTCACCTTACTAATTACGAGGAGCATGATTTTAAAACATTTGGGGGACATGAGGCGTCCTGAATTATTGCGCCTAAATGATTTGCTGTCTTTGTACGTTTTCAAGAAAAAGCAGCTAAAGCGGTTCAAATTCCCACTCACGCACGCAACCGTCACTGTATTTAATACGCAATGATGGCTGTCGTGCACACGTCTTGCGAAGTTCAGGCGCATAAGAGCGTTGAAGCAGATGCTCTGATCTGGATTGTAGAAGCCGAAGCGGCTGATGTATCGAGTGGTTCAAATTAAAACTTCAAATGAACGGTCAGATAATCCAGATTAACATCCAACGGCTGAGATTAAAGAGCCTCTACATATAAAAGGCAAGTATCCGTGGTAGAAAATCACTTTGTCTTTCACGCATTCATCATTGAAATTCCTCAAAACTCCAAGTTTTTCCTATCTCTTTTTGCATTCATAATCTTTGGTGGTTTTCCTTCAATTCTTCACTTCAATTCGTAAGTGTCTTTTTCTTTTTCAACTTAAGAATCTAAATCAATGGCATTTTCCAATTCTGCTACGGGGGACATAGATATTAGCGAAGTAACGGCTAAAATAGGGGTTGAAATCACTAGCACGGCACCTAGTCTGAGCTATTCAAGCTGGACAAAGTGTATTGCCTTCTTAGGGTAGAATAAATAATGAAATAGATTGGGGGGCAACCAAAATTCCCTCAACTGTAAATTCGACCCACCTAGCCAACCTTGGGAAAAACACTATATTCCTTACGACATAGAAATCCTCTCTCCCACTCCTAATGAGCCAGCCTGCTATCCGAGGCAGGGCAGCGTCACCATCAGCGAGTTCCGCCTAAAGGCTGGGCTTCGCCTACCTTTACATCCATTCTTTAGAGTTGTACTTAGGTTGTATGAGCTGGCCCCCACCCAGCTCGTCCCCAATGCTTGGGCCGAATTAGTGGGGACCTACTTCCTCTGGAAGGAAACTTCTCTCGGAGAAGATATGCCTCTCCACGTTTTTCAAACTATCTTTCAACCTCGGGTCCTGGGAAAGGGAACTCAAAAGGATGGTACTTCTCTGTCCGTGGGGTCACACTCCTCCTTTGTCCTAAGCTTTCCCTTCTCCATCAAAGGATGGAAGGAGACATGATTTTGGGTAAGAAGGAAGTGTCAGGAATGTGAGGGTGATATTGTCCCTCATGTGAAAGTTCTGACCTTCTACTCCTATACCCGTGAGTGTTATTTCTACTTTTTGACTTCTTTGTATGGATGAAACTGATATTAACATTTTCTTATTATTTTGCAAGGTCGGTTGAGCACTTCGAATTGAACGAGAGTGATTGGGAGACCTTAACTGATATGTACCGTCAACCCTCATCCTCTCGCGATTACAATCGTTTGATTATCTCAAGGAGATTTTTTGAAGAATTTTGCTTAATTGCCAAGAGAGGTACTACTTTTCTCCTCATTAAACTTCATTTTGTATTTGCATAACTATTTCTAACCTCGTTTATTGCCTTTGCATAAAGTTTTGAGAAAAGGAGGCACACCACTCCAGACATGACCACCATTCTCGTTGCCACCTCCGAAAGAAAGGGCCTGAAGCCCTTATCTGTTGCGGCCAAACAAGTGAGGGATCAAGTACAGAGGGTTTTCCGGGAGGCTGACAGTCAAGATGAAGGGCGACCTCTCCTAAAAGACAAGGGGAAGAAAATTGGTAAGAATGCCCCAAGAAGAAACACAGATTCTTCACCATCAGGGTGGGTGATTCGAATGACATCCCTCATCATCGCTCTGATGTCCTTGTCGGGGAGAAGTTATTGGCAGCATCTATAGCTACAGCCTCTGGAGGGCAGAAAAGGCCAGCTACCATGGAGCCCCAAAGGCAAGACTCTTCGAAAAAGGCGAGGTCTACAAGCAACTCCACCGCTTCCGAGGCTTTTCATCGATCCAAACTCGCCATCAAGAAAAGAAGTGATGGACTGGCTCTGAAGGCTCTTGCCCTCCTCCATCCTCAAGTCCAAACAACAACTGCTATAGAGCTGGCTAAACTTCGTCGAGACTAGCGACGCCGTGGACTTAGTTTCCACGACGGTGAGCCAGGAGGGAAGGGCGTTTGGCATCGCCATAGAGGCTGAAGCCCTCTTTAAAAACCTTCTATGTAAAAATCGTGAGTTCACAAATAAGGCCTCCCAGGCTGATGAGGCTACTAGCAAAGCTAAAGCAAAGGCTGACGCTCTGAAGAAAAAGAATGCTGAGGAGTCTATGAAGCTTGCTTCTGCCTTGGTAGAAATTAACAACTTGAACGAGGTTCACTTATCTTAGAGTGAAGTGGCCTCACTTACGAAGAGAGTGGAGACGTCTGATATCCACCAAAGGATGGCGTTGAAGCTTTGGAGAAGGCTAATAAAGAAAATGTTGCTCTAAAAGAGTACGTGGAGGAGTTGAATTCAAAAATATCTAGCCTAATGGAAGAGGTGGAGACTGCTTGGCAAGAAGCTCAATTAGCTGTGGATGACGTCGTCAAGCACTACATCGCGAACTTCCATTTGATATAGGCATACCAAAGCTTTGCAAAGTATTGGCGGAGGTATGCCTACATTGAGATGGTGGAGTGGCTTGAGGTGAACATCCAGGGCATCAAAACCTCATAGTTACGATCAAATCTCCTCAAAGAGGGAGAACAAGAGCCTCAAACTCCTGCTGAAGGTAACTAGGTGATAGAGATTGAAGATGAGCCGGTGGCACCTGATGCAATTGTCCCTTTTGTAGCTCCCCATTCCCCACCTATATAGGGGATAGGTCTTCTTTGTATTTTCAATGTAAATGGCTTCGGCCCACAATTTTACATTTTTTGTTAAATAAATAAAATTCCTTCTTGCTCATACTTGTGTTATTTAGTTTTGTACCTCATGCTTCTATTTAATATATTGTAATGCTCTTCAGTGTAGTTCAAACTACTTCCACTTTAATAATAACATCAAACTTATACACATCGAACTTCAATAATAACATCAGAATTATGCCCATCGAACTTCAATAATAACATCAAGGTGGGTCAATAATATCCTTACCTCAACACTTTCCAGGCCAAGGACCATCCTCCTGTGTGATTGCCACATACCCTTTCATGAATCTCTCAGAGCATATAATTGGCTTGTTCTCTACCTATGCATCGAAGTAAAGGCAAGGAGAATTCTCGTTTATACATCACATTGTCTTGGAAGATAAAGTGAGTCGTCTTCTCAACTTCTGTGCCTCCTCTTTGTCAAAGGGCAATGTCCAGTCCTTGAGGAAAGATACGATTGACTTCATCCATAATGGAGTATCTTCGACCCATATTATTTCTTCGCCAACGGTGATGAAGGGTCAAGAAAGATACTCTATGGGCAATATAGTAAGCGTGGTATTTGCACCTACTCAAATCTTTCGAAAGTAGGAATGAACTCCATAACCAATTTCAAGTATGCGGCCATGGACTTATCTCTGGCTGAAAAATTGACATGAACCTACCTTACTACCAGCTGGGAATCACTACTGATCACGAGCCTCTTTACATGCATTTCCGTGGCAAGCCTGAGGCCAGTGAAGAAGGCTTTATATTCCGTTCCGTTATTGGTGGCTTTGAAGTCTAACCTTACAGCAAGGTTAACCTTATATCCTTCTGGACTGAAAAGAACCACTCCTTCTCCCGACCCGGTGTCCCCCGATGATCCGTCGACAAAAAGGTTCCATGTGGAAGGTTTGGCGGGTTCCATCTCCTCCTCCATTTTTGGAATAGGGGTGAACTCTGCTACAAAATATGCTGGGCCTGTCCATTAATGGCAACCCTTGGCTTGAACATGATATCCAACTTGCTGACTTCCACAACCCACTTTAGTAATCTCCCTGAAGAATTGGGCTTTTGTAGCACTTGCTTGAAGGGGAAATTAGTTAACACATGTATTGGGTCTCGAGATATGGCCTCAATTTTCGAGAGGCTGTGACCAAGGATAATGCTAGCTTCTTCATGTCTGGATAGCGAGTCTTAGCTGTCAAAAGTGCTTTACTTACATAATAAATAGGCAGCTAGTGATCATTATCCTCTCTTTTTAGGACTAAACTAATAGCCTCAACGGTTACTGCCAAGTACAACTGTAGAGATTCGTTGGCCTTTGGTTTGGAGAGGAGTGGAGCCTGACCCAAGTGCTTCTTCAGCTCTTGTAAGGCTACCTCACATTCCTCTGTTCACTAGAACTTATTTCTTCCTTCCAAAATTTTAAAGAATGGTAGGCACTTGTCCATGGCCTTAGAGATGAAATTGTTCAACGCAACTACACGTTCAGTGAGGCTCTGCAGTTCCTTTGGTTTCATAGGCGACCTCATATCAATTAAAGCTATGTTCTTTTCTGAGTTGGCCTCAATGTCTCTTTGGTCGAAGATGTAGCCCAGAAATTTTCTAGAAGCAACTCCAAAGGTACACTTTAAAGGATTGAGCCACATCATGTATCTCCTCAATATTTGAAATGTTTCGCTGAGATGTTTAACATGATCCTTTGCTTTTAAGCTCTTCACCAGCATATCGTTCACATAAACCTCTATGATTTTCCTAATAAGGTCAACGAACATTTTATTGAAAAGTCTTTGGTAGGTGGCCCCGGCATTTTTCAACCCAAAGGGCATGATCTTGTAGCAATAAAGGTTGTTGACCTCAAAAAATGTTGCCAATAGATGCCGGGCCCACTCGTGTATGCATAAGCTTAATCCAACATGTTTATGTCAATCAACGGTCAGGATAGCTCCAAAATCTGAACGTGAGAGGAGCTCAACGACACGAGACGTCACCGTTTGGTTTCCAGCAGGATAAACAGAACGCGATTGTATAAGAAACCAATCGAATAAGAATAAAATTTGCAGTTGAAATATGATAATAGATGAGAGAATAATATAGCTCCAAGTATTTAGAAATGCATTAACCTTTACATGTTACATGATGGGGGTATTTATAGTGTTACAAATGAAATGGTGACATTTGGATCAATTTACACGTGGCTTCATCTCCTCGGCCAAGACATCAAGTCCTAGCCATCTAGTTGACTCTCCTAGCCTTACAAGATATTAAATACTCTCTTACATTGACAAGACAAGACACAAATATACGTTACACAAAAGTCACATCAATCATTCAAATAAAGATCTTAATCATGGGTGGATCACTACACGTGGGTCATCACTAGCTGTTAAGGAGCCTCAGATCCGTGGAGGTGCCCTAGGCCTTAGATAATGCTTAGGCCTCGGTACAACACTGGCCTCGGAAGACACATCAGAGGTTAAGAAAATACATCCTGGTTTAATTGAACTGGTCACACTGCCCAAATATGGTGCCACGTGGTGCTTCTATTTATGAGTCGTAACAATAGTCCCCCAAGTCCATGTGTGATTATTTATGTCATACGTGGACTTTTAATAATAAAGTCAGAAAAAAATTCAAATTTTAAATTGGCTATGTCACACATTAGTCCCCCAAGTCCAGGCAGAGATATTCATACTGTACGTGGAATTTAAGAAGTTGTTTAATGCATAAGGTTAATGAAGTTGCCTTTGAAGCGAAGGCAAGTTTATAATAGAACTAGCCGAGGCTGAAGTCCTTTTGAAGTGGAGGCGAGTTCATAACAGAACTGGCCGAGGCTGAAGTCCATTTGAGCGGAGGCGAGTTCATAATAGAACTGGCCGAGGCTGAAGTCCTTTAATTGAACTGGCCAAGGCTGAAGTCCTTTTGAAGCGGAGGTGAGTTCATAATAGAACTGGCCGATGCTGAAATCCTTTAATTGAAGCAAAGGCGAGTTCATAATAAAACTGGCCGAGGCTGAAGTCCTTTAATTGAACTGGCCGAGGCTGAAGTCCTTTTGAAGCGGAGGCGAGTTCATAATAGATATTAGTACCTACGATGTGATGGTTTCGCGTGTTTCCAAGGTAGGTTGGCTGCATTGAAACGACTTCCAATATCCGTACAGCCATTTGCATTGAATGCACCATGATGGCTAATTATTAGGATGCGTGGTTTTGGGGAGAATAGTCACGCGCCAAGCCGTAATACTTGTAGAACACACGCATCGATCTAAGGCGTTGGAAATGCAAACCGATTGTATTCTACGGCATAGATCTGTTTGATTTTGGACACCTCAGATCAACTAGGTTTCGATCCAATGGCTAGGATTGAAACCTTCATTTGTATAAAAGCCAAAATCTTGTCATTTCTATACTTTACCTTTGTGAAACATTCATCAAATCCTCTCAAGTTTTCTTGCTACCAGAGAGTTTTTCGGCCACCATCTTCCGGCGAGTCTTCTAAGTTCCTCATCTATTTAGGTATTCTTTCATAAAGAACTAATCTTTCCATCCTTCATTAGCATTTCCATAATTTTTCCATCATCTTCTTTAATTGCAATGTCTACCGAGGCGTCAATGGCTATTACAGTAGCCAAGTGCGGGGAAGAGTCTATGTCGGGGGCCTCGGGCAAGTGGTATAGTATGATTGAGGAGCCTATAGATTATGAGGCGGTTTGGGGGGCAACTAAGATTCCATCCTCCATGACTTCTTCCAAGTTAGCCGAGTTTAGGGAGACCTACCGCATACCCCATTATATAGAACTGATAGTCCCTAAGCCACATGAACGAGCCTGTTTTTCGAGGCGAGGTTCCGTGGCTTTCAAAAAATACCTGCTTAAAATGGGTGTGCGTCTGCATCTGCATCCCTTCTTTAAGGCGGTGCTGAGGACCTTCATGTTGTCTCCCACCCAAATTTTGTCGAACGGATGGAGTTAAGTCATTGGGACCTACTTCCTTTGGAAGGAGGTGTCTCTAGGCGAGGACATGCCTCTGCATGTCTTCGAAACTTTATTCCATGCTAGGGTTGTAGGAAAAGATGACTCGAAGGGGTGGTATTATATCACTCCTTTGGGATCTCATGCTCCCTTCGTAGTTGGGCTCCCTTCCTCCATAAAGGGGTG
>CAIGRT010233389.1:0-10839 GCA_903798405.1 Fraxinus platypoda
ATCAGCTCCTCATTTAGCAATTCAGCCTTCGAACCCCATCAACAGTGCTCGTATGATGGTTAGTTCTACATATTTTGATCCTCTCTTGGTGGATATATTAGAGAGGCCACAAGGTTATATAGAGCCAGATGTTCCTGTTATCTCTGCACCTTGTTAGTAGAATATGAAGGCTTTTTTATCTACAAATCAGTCAGACTCTGATTTTTTTTTTCTCATATTGAAGTTCATCAACAGGGTTCATATCGTCAATCTTCTGCTAATGACTTGGCAGGTATGGCTGGTAGGATAGAGGATGATGATTTTATCCCAGTTGGTCGGAAAAGAAATTCGAAGGCCACTGATACTTCATTTCCTAGGATGGTGACCAGGAGTCGGTCACATGATACATCTTTACGCACATCGAGATGAGTACCATCATATGGAATGAGAGAGATGTCGCTAGTGTAGCTTCTCGTGGCGCCTGAAAAGACTTATACAACTTCATCAGGTTTATCTCTTGTTATTCTGGAGCCTTTTGTCCTTCAGCATAAATTTGCATACATTTGACGATATCTGCACTTTGACACGGGAGTTCAGAATGAGTCGAGCAAGATCTGGTTTTTTTGGAACGCGGGAACTGCTGTTACTGTTATTGTTGATCATCCCCAATTCCTTCACGTTAGAGTTGAGGATCCCAGACTAGCGCGTCCTATCTATCTGATTCCTGTCTATACTTCATGTGATGTAGCTATCAGGAGAGATTTATGGGAGGGTCTTCACCATATTTTCTTCGATATGGACAACCCATGGTTAGTTGGGGGAGACTTTAACCTTATTACACATGATGGTGAACGCACTAGTCATAATACTCGTGATCGAGGCACTATTACTTTCTCTGATATGATGTTAGATTGTCGTTTGGAGGACGCTGGTTTCCTTTGGAATCGGTATACTTGGTCCAACGGTCGAGTTAGAAACAGACTGGAGATGGTACTTATTAATTCTACAGCTATAGCATTCTGTCAACAGCTTACAGTGAGGCACTTGAATTGGACTTCATCTGATCATTCAAGACCTTTCAGATTCCTCAACGTTTTGGCCAAGCATCATGATTTTTCATCATTTATTGCTCAGAAGTGGTCGCTGCCTACTCATCTTACGGGAATGGCTGCTCTTTGTGAGAAGTTCTTTACGCTAAAACAGGGACTGTGTTGGTGGAATCGACATGTGTTTGGTGATGTTTTCCAACAGGTACGAGATGTTGAGGATAGGGTGAATGAGGTAGAGACAGTATATGATAAAGACCCTACATCGGAACGTCGTGACCTATTACATCATGCCCAGGCAGTTTTGAACCGGACCTTATCTATTGAAGAGGGTTTTTGGAAGCAAAAGGCCGGTGCACGATGGGTATGTGAAGGTGATCACAATACTCGTTATTTTTCATGCAATGGTTCTGGGACGTCCGATCAAATCGTGTATTAGGTCCATCAGGACACAGGCGTGAGAAGTCTTAGATACTCCTGGTGACATTCAGACTTCAGCCATTGCATTCTATCAGGATCTTCTATCTGTTCCTACACAGCCGATGGACCTCATTCATTCTGATATCATCCCCAGGCTTTTGACAGAGGATGATAATTTGGCACTAAATTGCATCCTTTTGATTCATGAGGTACGAGAGGTGGTGTTTAGTATAGATGCTGACAGTGCTGCTGGACCGAATGGATTTTCATCCTTATTCTTCCAACATTGCTGGGACATTATTCAGGATGATGTATACAGAGCAGTCTTGGACTTCTTTGAGGCGGCCATCTTCTACGGGGTTTTGCTGCTACTACTGTAGTATTGCTCTCTAAGAGGGATGGTGCTTCTAGATGGACCGACTTCAGACCCATCAGTTTATGGACTGTGTTCGAGTACACTATTACCGCGCATTATCTCTCCTCAACAGAGTGGGTTCATACTTGGTCGTCTAATTGGGGACAATTTTTTTTGGTTCAGGAGCTTCTCCATACTTTGGATGATAGAGTGAAAGGGGGTAATACTATGCTGAAGCTAGACATGGCTAAAGCATATGATCGCATAGATTGGGGATTTATTTATTCTGTACTAGAGGCCTTTGGATTTGATCAGATCTGGATCGATAGGATCAAGCGATGCATCTCGGAATGTCATTTTTCTTTTCTCCTAAATGGCCTCCCATGTGGGTTTTTTCCCTCCTCACGAAGGCTCAGACATGGAGATTCTAACTCGCCGTCCTTGTTCGTCATAGCCGCAGACTATTTTCACACCTACTCACTCAGAGGTTTCAGAAGTATCCCAATATGTGTTATCGACATGGAGGTAGTACGATTGTCTCACACCTTTCATTTGCTGATGAAGCGGTCAGAAACAGTCTATAAGAAGGATTTTGAGTTGTCGGAGCATTATGAGGGGGTTTCTGGTCAGTTAGTGAATATGGACAAGAGCGGACTCATACTAGTCAGATCAGATGATTGGAGATTTTGACTTGTTTTCGACACCAGCTACAACCTTTCACTTATCTAGGAGTCCCCTTATTTAAAGGGATCAAGAAAAGTTTCAGCTTCACGACTTTTATCATATGGGGGCCGTATTACTTTGCTAAGGTCAGTGCTCTCCTCCATGCCATTACACCTTCTTCAGATCATGTAGCCCCTAAAGCTATTCTGAAGAAACTTGAGAGTATCTTTGTGCGATTTCTGTGGGATTCCAAAGAACAGGCACGATGTTTACATTGGCGGAGTTGGAAGGAGATTTGTCTTCCTACTGATGAGGATGGTCTAGGCTTTAGGAGATTACAGGATATGGTGGACACCTTCTCTATGAAACTTTGGTGGTTGTTCCGTTCTCAGAGATCTCTTTGGGCCCAGTTCTTACGGGGCAAGTATTGTATGGGGACACATCCTTTATTCGCAGCAGTTCTCTACTCAACTTCTCCTATCTGGAAGAGGCTGAAATTAGTTGGCCCTCGGACAGAGGCACACATTTTTTGGCACCTTGGAGCAAGTCAGATTTTCTTTTGGCATGATTGTTGGATGCGTGAGACCACATTGACATCCATATTCCCACACGGACAGCACACATCTGCGAGGGTGCATGATTTCTATGATGATACTGGGTGGGATATTGGATGTTTATTACAGGTTCTCCCTCCTCTTATGGCAGAGAAAATAGGGGCTATACCTTTATGTGCAGATGCCCCAGATCGAATTTTTTGGCAAAATACATCGGATGGTATGTTTTTGGCTGAGACGGGGCGCCAAGGCGCCGGGGCCCGCAACAAGTTTTCGGCCCGAATGTGTGTTTTTCGCATTTTTCTTCTCCTACTTCGTTTTGGACTCGTATTTTGGGCATTCTACTTCATCAACAACTCTACCAATAGGACTTGGATGTTTCCTATATGTTCCCTATAAATACTAGGCTCTTCTATATAATTTTGTAACACAATTACATGTGAGAAAATAGATTACTAGAATTATATGATCTTTGTAATTTTCTCTCTTCTCCATTATTCTTGGTGCAATAAAATCTCTTAATTCATCCACCATATTCTTGTCTTCTTTTATTATTTTGTTCTTGATCAAATACTTTATTACTTTTCCATACAACTTCAACATCTCAATCCGGTGATTGATGTCATAACAAGTGGTACCAATCATAATAAATGGTATCAGAGAGTTCTTTATATCGACTTTGTTTATAATAGATACAAATTTTGAATTGAATGGGTAAGTTGTATTTAGTTGAGCTGGACAATCCGCGTGTGCATTTGGTGAGTGATTTAATAGTCACGTAGATTTTCCATCTTCCACGTGGACAAAACTAGGGGTGAACAAGGTTCGATTTGAACGGTTTGTGCCATATTTTCAACTCAAACAGTTTCATGCGGTATGGAGTTTTTTCAAATTAAACCAAACCATTTTATTTTTCGAACCAAACCAAATCAAAATATAATTTGCGGTTTGGTTCGATTTTAATTCGCGATTTACCTATCGACATTATAGTAATATATTTAAAACAAGTTAACATATAAGTTTAGACGATAACTAATAATGTTAAATTACATTCATTTTTATTTTAATCAGCGATTTACCTATCGATATTATAGTAAAATACATAAAACAAGTTAACATATAAGTTTAAATGAGAACTAATAATATTAAATATTAAATTACATTCACTTTTCCCATAAAAACCCGTGAACAAATTATTTTTAAAGTTGTTTGCTAATTAAAAGATGTTAATAGAACGGATATATTTTCTTCCTTTTTATTTACCTTTTCTTATTTACCTTCCATACTGTTACATAGCGCTTGGTAAAGGAATGGTCACATTCTGCTGTAATAGTTTGGTTAAAACTCCTTTCGTTCTGCTAGTGAAATAAAAATAAAGATTGAACAAGATATGTTTAGATGTACAAAGAATGAAAGAGTTTAAGTTTATTGGGAATTGGGAAATTTCGATCTCTAACTACTTTGAAAAAGTAGAATGTAATAGTACGAGTTAGGGAACTTTAACATTTTTCACACAATCAATACGCTTTATTCTTTGTTCTTTTCAAACAACAAACAAGTTCATTGATCACCTAAGCACACAAACAGTAAATTATTATTCAAATCACAACTCACAAGTGTACAATAAGTTCAAAAACAACAAATAAAAAAAAAGAATAATGAAAAAAATAGCTTGAATAGGAATCCGAGACTTATCAAGAGAGAAAAGAGAAAGATGCATTTCGGGTAGAAATTAGTAGACTAACAGGCAAAAGGCGACCGGTGATTTGCAATTGAGAATCACATTTTGTTGAGCTGTGGTAGACAAGTATCAAATGTTTGAGAAATGAGAGTTTAGGTTAGGGCTTCTGAAACTGTGGACGTGATTTGCTGTTGTAATTTTGTTGAATTATGAATTGGATTGTCGAAAACATACGTTTTTTTTTTCATTTCATATGATTTGAGAATAATTTTGGTTTAGTTTAGATATTGAGTCAAGAAGTGTTTTGTATACTTACAAAACCATAGGAGAAAAATAATGAACTTAATTTACTTTATATGATTATTTCAATGGGTTGGTTGTAATTTGTATTGCTAAATTTATATTTTTGTCTGAAAAGTAAAAAATATAAAATTTATAAGTTAATAAAATTAGTTCTTTAATTAAAAAAAATAAAAAGAAACTGTTCTGTTCGATTTTATACGATTTTTGAAAATTGAAATCTAAACCAAACCATTTTGAAATGTTTTAGTTTGGTTTGAGGGGAAAAAACCGTGGATCCACGTGGACCCAAACCAACGGTTTCGATTCGATTTGCGGTTTCGCGATTTTTGTGTGTAGCGCTAGACAAAACCATAGACCGAATCCATTTGGTGAGTGATGGAATGCAACGAATCTAAGTTCAGTGGTCACTGAAAAGCTTTCAAAAGTTGCGTGAGTAAACCGTGAAAACATGTAAAGTTCAGTAACAATTCAAACATTTAACTAGAAAAACTAGGAAAAATGATGATTTTGAACTAAGAAAATCTCCATTCCCAAGCCAAATCTTCAAAACCCTAGTTTTTCATAATTTTTCCCTTGATTTTCTCTTCTCATTATCTCTAATTTTTTTTGTGTCTTCAAAACCGTGCATCCAAAAGGAGTCAAACGGGTCAAGAAAAGTAAAAAAAAATAAAAATAAATTATTCAATAGTAGACCGAATCACGGTCCACTGCAGTAAGCAAACTGCGATGAACAGCGACAAACAGAGACCACAAACTTTCCAACTTGTGCAAATTGGTCCCCACTTCCAGATTTCCGTAGGAGTTCAGTCTTTTTTCCGAGTTTTCTTTCATTTTGATCCTTTTTTCCCCTTCTAATCTTCAATTTTGACGCTACAACTTTCGGAAGCTTCCATATTCATCCCTAACCTCCACAATCATAGCTTGTCTTTAGTCCTGAAATTATGTACTTTAGTCATCAAACTTTTGATAAGTTGAATGTCACTCCTGAAACTTGTAATTTTCTTCCGATTACATTCTTAATACATCTTATCAATCATCTGCAATCCTGTTAGTCTCTAATTATTCTGAACCAACTCTAAATTAGCTCAAAATTATCCCTTTTTGCTCCAATTGCATTCAAGTTTGGATTTTACCTACAACTAACATAATTTGGGTAAAAATTCGCTCAAATAACAATTACTTATCAAGATTAATAGCATAAATAAGCGTGTAAAACACCTTATCACTTCCCATGTGGAGATAGAAAAGGATTCCAGTGCCATGAATTGTAAAGAAATGAATTGGTAGAATCATTTCTCAACCAAAATTAGGTCATTTACATGGCCAATATTTTCTAAATATTCAATTTGATTTTTCTTCTTTGTTTTGGGCACGTGATTTGAGGCTTTTACAAGGAAAAATTGCAAGTCTAGCATTCTGATCTTCTTGTTCACTTTTTGAATTGTTTAAAGAGTAAAAATTGGTACGTATGATAAAGTGTAGAATATTATTTTTCGTACGATATTTAGGGTTTGATAGTCTGTAAATTTTTATTCTTACTTTCATATTTTTTCCATGTGCTATTTTTTTCAAACAAATCTCCTGTGCAAATTTAAGGGATTGGTCCGTCCCCATTCCCAACAACAATATTAGTTACATGTCATAAATATTTAAGTAACATTTGATAAGTTTTTAGCAAGTGGAGGAAATTTTCAGCAACTGACCTTAAAGAGAGCAAAAATTTGATCTTCAACACACCAATTTAAAGTTATGGATTTCATTAAATGCAAACCTGCAAGCTACCTGAAAACTAATAACAATCTCTTCAAGAAACAGAAAATACCAACTTAAAAATAAAGAGCACGTAGATAAAATTATGACAAAAGCAAATAAA
Organism: Fraxinus platypoda; assembly: GCA_903798405.1. Classification (NCBI taxonomy): domain Eukaryota; kingdom Viridiplantae; phylum Streptophyta; class Magnoliopsida; order Lamiales; family Oleaceae; genus Fraxinus; species Fraxinus platypoda. Next base: position 6,875 of record CAIGRT010233389.1, read on the forward strand.
GTTTTCGCAGCAACACACGAATAAAACAAACTATTAATAAAGAAAACAAGAAGAGAAAAAAATGTTCATAGCTTTGCATGTATGGAGACCGTGAAGAGTGAGGCTGACGATCATATTTGGTATTCTCCCTTAGTCGCAGCAAGGAAAAGTCTAAATCTCTACTCTTTGTTTCAATTGGTTGGACTAGACTTGAATCAATCTTGCTCGTCCCAACTGAATTATGTTTCGGACCAAATGATCCTTCCAAGGTTGTATCACTAGTGGTTGTCTTTCTGCATTCTGGCAGCATATTTGCATCATAACTTTCTCTCTTCGAAGTTTCTTCTAGCACTCTCATCTTAACTAAATCCCGTGACACTTTTTCATCGCCCTCATTTCCTAGCGACTCCTTTCTTGACTTACTTCGAGATGCAATAGCAAGATGATAAAGAGTTACTCAAACAAAATATGCAAAGATTTTTTGAAGTGATAAGAATAACTGTAAAGAAATATGAAAGGATATAGAGTATATCAAAAGGAAACGTTTTAAGGAAAAATTCAATTTGAAGGCATTGTAGAATTCAAAATCAAAGTGGAGATTTGTTAAAAGTTAACTTCATATTGTCCTACATAAAATATGTATTGAATTTGTATTGTCATGCACAGAATAAGAATTGAATTTATTTGTTCTATAAGTGAGCTTCTTGTTTCCTAAATAGAAGAGGAATGTGTGGTCAATTTCTTTTATGCACATATAATAAGGACCCCTCCTTTGTATTTTCTTAATTCTAGATTGTGAATTATGGACTATTTTGGTTGAGACTTACGAATCATTTGTAGTCTCAACGGGCATACATATTTTGGAGGGTGTACTTTGGTTTGAGGATAAGAGATACTTTGTAATTGTAACAATTTGCATTTAGTGGACAAGTTTTCTAGCGCCTCGTTTTTCTCGAGCTTTAGGGGTGCATTTGGTTTGCTGTTTTCAAGCCGTTTTTCAATTTTGTAAAATACCGAAAGCGTGTTTTGTCTGATATTTCTGAAAATACATTCTCGAAAACAATGATCAATTTATAACATAAAACTCAAAACGTATTTTTGACATTTTGAGTGTTTTCAGTTAAAATTCTGAACACTCGAAACATGGAAATAAAAAGAAGCTTTTAAATAAATTTTATTTAAATAAAAATTTAAAAAATAAAAACAGTTCCAACTAATGATTATTTACATATTTTTTTAAAAAATAAAATAAAATGAACACAAAAATATTTTAAGTCCACGTCATTAATTTTTATTTTTATTTTCTACATTTTAAAATTAATTTGTTATTTTTTTAGATATTTTAACGAGAAAAAATATTATAAGATTCACCAATTTTAAAATGTATGTAATACTTGATAATATATTAAAATAAAATTGTTCTACTTTTATTGGATAATCAAATTTAATGGAATAAAATGTCATAAAACAACTTTTCAAAATTTCACATTAAACGTGTTTCTATTTTGAGAAATAATTTTTTAAAATTACAAACCAAACGCATTATTAAAATTTTTAAAACAAGCAATTAAAACATAAAATGAACTCAAAGCTCAAAACTGAACGAATCATTGTCAGTAAATTTTCACCAACCATTTATTTGACCATGAAAATTCATTGCTGTCGTACAATTAGAGTATTATGTTATCTCCAACTCTAACAAATTAGCATATTTAATAAGCGAACAGGAAGTTAACACCCCATTGAATACAAGCAAAAGAACTAATTAATGAAGAGGACACTCCAGTAAAACGAAAAGATCCAAATTGAGACTAATCGAACTGGATGAGTTTAACACTGTATGCTAAAAATAAAGCAGTAGTTCCTCCTTTGCTTTCAGTTTTGCCCTCCTATGAGATGAGCCGAACGAGCATGAAAACTTACCTATTTGCCGATGACCGAAAGTAACTTCCAAATTCGCTCCAGCAGCCCCTGGGAAAGCTTTTTCTCTTCCCGTTTTGATTTTTTTGAAACCTAAATTTGTACTCTTAAGAAGATTTTTAAGAATTCAATCCGATGGCCTGTCTTTCTGTCCCCATGGCCATGGCATGGAAATTGCTTAACATCAGCAATGAAAAGCACGATGACATGATTTATAGGATTTTGGCTCTGTCGTGCGTCGTGCATTGCACTTAAAAACAGTGGATGGGACACTGAGTCCAAATAATTGATATTTTTCTATTCATTTTGAAAAAAGACGGGCAATTCACATGGATTTTTTTATTTTTTATTTATTTTTATAATGTCCAGGAACTACTGAATGGGTATATTCACTGGACATTATCTTGGCAATTGGTGCCAAGTCCACCAAGTTGGCTATTTGCATTGTTTATTGAAATTATTGGCTTATGATTAGGCACAATTTGAATTGTTTATCTTGGCAGTTGGTGTCAAGTCCACAAAGTCGGCCATTTTGTATTGTTTATAGAAATTATTGGCTTATGATTAAGCGACATTTGCATTGTTTATCTTGGCAATTGGTGTCAAGTCCACAAAGTCGGCCATTTTTTATTGTTTATAGAAATTATTGGCTTATGACTAAGCATCATTTTTTGCTAAATTAATAAATAATTCTTATTAATTCTTCTTTAGCATTTGAATTTATAGTGCTTGTTTGGTAAAGATTAAAATCCAATTAAAATTGAAAATATAGTCGTTATTGGGTCCCATTCGTCTAATAAAAATCAACAATAACGACTAGTTTTTCAATTTTAATCTGTACCGAACACGCCCATAATATTTCTTGTCACTATCAAGGGAGGTATTTTACATATACAAGCACCCTAAAAATATGTTATGCCATAGTATTCAATTTTTTCCTTGCATTTTCAGTGCGATCTTGATAATTGTCAAACATGTCAAGAGCTTACGATGAACATGAATTGCTTATAAGCAGCTACGAATCTCAGTAACTTAAAATCAAGACTCTGTGTGTGTTTGAAACTTCACTTCTCTTAATATCAAAACCTTATTGTAAAGACCATGCCCCTCTCGTATCTTATTGTACTATTTCTTTTGTAGAGGATATCGGTTGTGATTTGTGAATCTCGATCTAATTTTGTTATCTTAGCAGGAAAATAAGGTCTAATTGCGTGATCAAGTTCAAAGTTTTACATAAAAGGTTAACAGATTCATTAAAAAAAAAAAAAAAACTGTCTTTTTGGTATTTTTAAAATATAATAATAATAATTTCATTAAAAGTTTAAACATTTAGGGTCAAATCTATTTATTTAAATCTTGGCCTCAACATGACATTTCAAGTCATTTTATTTTTTTTTACTAAAAGTTTTAACATATTAACAATTTTCATATACGGGTGATGTCGTGGAGGTGAGATTTGAGTTTAGTTCTTTTTCGTAGCTCTGAGACCATTTTAATCATTTCATTTAAAAATTTAAGCTATTGAAGAGCGTCATGTCCATTCATCTGAATCTTATATTCTGAAAGAGGATACTTGAAAATTACGGTAAGTTTTTCCGAAGATTACGGCATCCAAAAATTATGTAATTGGTCCACTTTGAATATTTTCTTGTTTCTTTATAAATTACAACTCAATCAATTAATCTTCCTTTTACGTAAGGTATAATATAAGTATATTCTCCCTAGATTCTTTGCACATATGACAAATTCCTCAACAGAAAAATTGAATGTACTTTCTCAATATTAATATAGAAAAAGGAATTTAAAGTCATTGCAGAGAAAAATGTATATATAGATATTATAAAAATCACATTTAGCTCTTGTCAAGTTTAGCATCAGTTTATTTCGGGTTAATTTCACAAATGGTCACTGAAGTTACCTGAAATAACAAAACGGTCACTAAAGTTTTAAATTTCTGTCACAAACGGTCACTGAATTTTCAGATTTTTTTGGCAAGTTTGTGGCAATTTTTCGGCAACTTCCGACCACCTAAACCGCCAATTTCGGATACCGTTGGAAAGCCCACA
>CAIGRT010233399.1:0-11008 GCA_903798405.1 Fraxinus platypoda
TTTTCTATACATATGTTACTTGGATTTAAAAAATCGCAAGGACCATGCACCACGTGTTTGACAACAACAGAGTGTAAATAAGGATACTTTGTACTATCAGAAATTTCAGCACTCACAATTCATCTACCCTTTCAGGAGAAATAATTTTCGAGTCTGATTTCAATATAATTAGGAAGTGAGCATGTGGTAAACCTATTTTTTTGGAATTCAATAACATATATATATGCAGCCACTGGTCCAAACAGATGGTCTTTGAATAAATCTTTTTTCATCTCTTCTAACTTTGCTCTAAAGATGCGCGAAACCAAATTAGGTCTATTTTGAACTTCATCACAAAATTGTAATTCTCGCTTAATTACAAGCCAATTGGAATTGCATGTAATTGTTAAAAAGATATCAGGTTTCCCAAATTTTTGAACCAATGCCATCGCATCCATGTATCTTTTATTCAAATCTCTAGGACCACTGATGAATGATGATGGCAAAATAATCCTTCGACCTACACTATCAACAATTCGAACCTCTAGTTTCACCATTTTGTACACTATCAACAATTCCTTGGTAAAGCTCACTACGTATTTCTGTTTGATTATTACAGAAGTAATCTAATCTAGAAGATTCAACTTTAACATACACGTCAACCACATGTTGTTGTAAAGGCTGCCAGCATGTAGTAATATCGAGTTATCTAACGATCTTACTTGTAGTTTATAACAATAGTATTCACGACAAGACACTTGCAATAATTTTCGCTTTTTGTGTAAGACTGAAAAATGTAGGAAACAAAATAAATGTTAATAATAAACAAACAGAATAAAGAAATTAAAATCAAGTAATAATTTATTTTTCAAACCTGCAATTTCATTCTTCAATAGTTCTTTAGGATAATTAGCATAATGAGCATCAAGCATAAGGTCAATAGAACAAGCATCATGATCCTTATCCTGTTTAGTAACTCTTTCAATACCTTGACGCCAGCTGCTCTCTCCATTAGGGAATAACAAAGGGTATTGGAGAGGATCATAACATCCAAAATAATAGTTTACTCTATGCTTGCTACCAGAATGGGTATAAATAGATATATCATGAATCCCAAAAAATTTCTATGGTTCATCATTCACCCAAATTGCAGTAACTTGTGATACTGTCGGATCATTATAAACTCTTTGATCCATACCCAAAGTACATGTAATTTTTATTTCACGGCTTTCCAAATCAGCAATATTGGTTAAACTTCAAAAAACATTTGTGTATGGATTTATCTCTAAAATGTGAACTAATTTTTCAATAATTGATTGAGATAGCTTATCTAATATTTTTAAGCGATTTTGTATCTTATTTTCAGTATCGTAAAAATAAAGTTGTAAGTAAGAAGGTCTAGAATCCATTGGAAGAAGTTCATTTAGGTAAATAATAGGTCTGTCTTTGAATTCTGAAAGTATATATTCTTTTATTTCTTTGGCACAAGTGTTTATCATACTTTACACCAAATGAAGTAAAAGAAAAATTACAATTGTAACTTCAAATATAAATTCTAAATTCAATTGACTGGTCAGATTTAGATGTAAATAAATGATGCAATTCTGGAAGTGATGCAATTCTGGAGGTACATCATTGATTTTTAGTTTAATACTCCCATCAGAATAGCAAAAACCTTTACTTTCTTTATGAATTTTTTTCGCTCCACAGAAATCACAAATTCTTGGCATAGGTAACAAGTAACATTTGGTTGGAATTTGCTGTAATTATTGGAAGTATTTTCTAATATTTGGAGTTCTGGCAAGGCAGTAAAACCTAGTGAAAGAAATAAACAATCTATAAACTCCAGCAGAATATAATAATGCACAATACTAAACTGAAAGTATAAGTTACACAATACTAAACTGAAAGTATAAGTTACCCATTTCTTGAATATCATCAATACTTCTAGCAGATACATCACCTAAAACATCGCAAAATTTAATTTAGATAAGAAAAAATCAAAATAGATTGCATGAAGTAAGAAAACCAAAAACTATATACTTATTTCAGAAGTGTCAGAGCTAAACTTTGCAAATGCATCAGGTCAACAGCTGCACACGCAAAAAGGAGAAAAGAAAATAAGCTATCAAATTCTATACATTAATATAATTAATTAATATAAAGAATAAATCTGCACTAAAAAACCTATCACTACAACCAGACTAAACTTACAGGTTGCATCTTTACTTAACACTGGTTTTTCCTGAAGCACTACAAGTGAACTATGTAGAACTACCCTCTCTTAGTGTTGTTCTTTTCGTTCTCGGATCCAAAGAATATGTAGCTCTAGGCACTCTTTTTTGAGTATACAATTTTTGTCAACGTACATTATGCAATTCTCGTGCTTGGGCGTATAATTCTCTACGTCGTGCATCCACAATTTTTTTGATTCAGCATAAATTGCTAGGCTACGCTTCTTTTCTAGCTCACAACTTCCAACACTACCCTCAACAATATCCATAATACAAATAACTAAATACAATGCACAAAGTAAAAACAAAATAAAATGTAAGAAAACAAAAAAAAAATGTAGCATAACTAAAATTCGACTACAAAGATTAAGAATTCTACACAAAATGCAAGAACTCTGGTAAATTTGTTAAGAAAAATATACACCTGATTTTTTGAATATACGAAATTTGGTAAAATACACCTTTTTTGTTTGAATATATGGTTTTAGTTTCTGTGCAGCGAACAATGCAGAAAGAGTCTCCGTGCACAGAGAACGCGGAGACGTGGATATCTGCTCTCCATGCTCTACGCAGTGCGGGCGGAGGCACGACGGCTCCGGAGGCAACGATCTACGCGCTGTGCGGAGACTCCGCGTACTGCACAACGCAGACAACTGTTTTTTTTTCCTTTTAATCCACCCATAATACCCTGTATTGTACTGGTTGTATATATTAAAATAGGTTCAAATTATTAGATTTGCTTATAAAACCAAAATATTTATTCATTTTTATGTTTAAAACAAAAGGCAGACTACAAAAGTTTATTAATACTTATATACACCCACACCCTTGGACAACACAATTCCAGCTCAAATACATTATCAATTAAAATAAATATTTAAAAATACAAGTGATTATGAATGTGAACAGATTTTACATAGAGAGTACCATATGTTAAAGCATGACAAATGCTGGAACGACGAGCGCTATTATCTTTGAAGATCTCCTCTATAATTTGGGGACTTAAGGAACCCGAGGCCATTCTGCAACAAATTTTAAGATTAAAAAATGAATTATTTACCTTCTAAAACTGAAAAGAATTTTATGAATCAATATTGCCGAGAGAAAGTCCTATGGAAAAAAAATCTCATTTCTTTCTAATTCATCCTTTGATGTGTATCTCTAAAATTATACAAAAATATACAGTTTATCTTAAGTATCATTTCGAAGTTTCAATGGGAACTTTCATTTCTCGCAGCTAAACTAAAATTTGCCCATTTCTTCAAACATAAAGAACCATAAAACATTGCCTAATTCTGTCTTCGAAAATTCTCCCAACCTCAAAAAAAATTAAAGGATAACCCTAATTCCTAAAATCTAAAATCCCAATCCTGACTAACTATAAAAATCAAAAGAAAGCCCCAACTGTCCAAGAACCCCAGACCCCGAAGAAATCCCAAGCTGACTAAATAACAAATATATATTTTTCTTTAAATAAAAACTTATAATACGCATTACATATATGGTTTTGCATTTGTAGGGATTGGCACCTAAAACACTGGAAGTGCAACGAACTATCTCAACTAAATGTACACAAATCAGCATAAACTTACACGAGAAATAAACAAATCTTTACCTAAATACCTAAAAAGCTGCAACGACGAAGAAATATCAACCAAATCAGAAATCTTGTAGAAGGAATGGATCTGAAGAACCCTTGATTTATGGTACAAAACAACATTCTTCCCGAAACCCTCTATTTAGGATTCTTCATTTTCGCATATTCGAACCCAAGGTGAATCGCATAATCGCGATTCTGAAGTGGTGGCAGCGAGTGGTAGAAGAAGAAAACGACGAACATAAAAGGGCTAGGGTTAATGAAGAAAGTGGAGAAGTGAGTTTCTCGCAATGGAATGTAGTCCCTCAAGCCGTGGAGGAGATCGATAGACCAACTGAACAAGTGAAGTGGTGGCACTGGGTGGTGGAAGACAGAAGCGGCGAAGATAGCTAAGGTTAAGAGTTAAAATTCCAAGAGAAGATAGAATTTGCAATCAGCTGGTTTTCATTAATATCATTGATCAGACCTTCAAGGTTAAATAATACAATGGAATGTACAAAGAATAATCTAGAATGGACAGTTGTTAGTTTGTTCCTAAAATGGTAGATCTTGTCTAGAATATTTTACAACAGATTTGGTGCTAATGTTGCAAGCAAAATCATATCAGTTTAGCAAGAAAAGGACTACTGATGCAATGCTCCAGCTGGTGTATGAGTTGGCTGATTCTCAGCTGATGTGGCTATAAAATTGGGAGGTAGGTAAGGTAGTTAATTCAGTTAACACCCTCCCTCAAGCTGGAAGGTGCTAAAGTAACTCCCAGCTTGTCTTTTAGAAAAAGAAATCTTGAATGACTTAGTCCCTTAGTTAGTAGATCAGCAATTTGGTCTGAGGTAGGTACATATTTTACTTCCAGCTCTTTGGTAATAACTTTATCTCTGATGAAGTGCACATCTAATTCTATGTGTTTCGTCCTAGCATGGTATACTGGATTAGCTGCTAAAGCTTCTGCACTTATATTATCACACCATATAGTTGGAACTTCAGCCAGAGGTAATTCCAGTTCTTGAAAAAGCGACTGAACCCAAGTTATTTCTGAGGCAGTTGAAGCAAGTACCCTATACTCTAATTCAGTACTTGAACGTGCTACAACATGTTGTTTCTTGGAAGACCAGCTTATCAAATTATTACCCAAGTAAACACAGTAGCCAGAGGTTGATCTTCTATCATCAGGACAGGATGCCCAGTCTGCATCTGAGTAACCATTTAAGGTAAGTCAATCACTTCTTTGAATCCAAAGTCCATGATTCATAGTCCCTTTGAGATAACTAAAGACTCTATTCAGTACTTGCCAGTGAGATGATGTTGGAGCTTGCAAGAATTGACTCAATTTATTCACAGCAAACGTAATGTCTGGCCTGGTATATTGAAGATACTGTAATCCTCCTATAGTACTCCTGTAAGCTGTGGTGTTCTTCAATATTTCTCCATCAGTTTTAGACATTGATTTACCAGCAGGAGTAGGTGTAATACAAGGCTTTATATTTTGTAACTCAAGCCTTTTAAGTAAATCAGCAATGTATTTAGTTTGAGTAAGATAAATTCCAGAGTTATGCCATAATATCTCAACCCCAAGAAAGTGATGCAGCCTTCCCATGTCCTTTAGCGTGATTTTTCTGTTCAGATTATCTATGAATTCTTGCAGCAAGTCTCTGTCATTGCATGTGATCACAATATCATCCACATAGATGAGTGCAAAAATTATTTGACTTTCATTTTTGAAATAAAAGAGTGAGGTATTTGCCACTGATTGCTTGAATTTCCAGCTCAAGAATGTGTCTTTAATTTCTCATTCCAAGCTCTAGGTGCCTGTTTCAATCCATAAAGTGCCTTGTTTAGTTTACAAACATGATTAGGCTTCGATTCATCCACAAATCCCTCAGACTGATTCATAAAGACAGTTTCTTCAAGTTTTCCATTGAGGAAAACATTGTTGATGTCCACTTGTCTAACCGTCCATTCCTTTGTGACTGCCAAGGTAAGTATTATTCTGAGAGTTGATGGCTTGATAACAGGGCTAAATGTTTCACAGAAATCAATGCCAGGATTTGATGAAATCCTTTGGCTACAAGTCTGGCTTTAAATCTCTGCATTGAGCCATCTGTGTTGTGCTTCAGCCTGAAAACCTATTTATTGCCTACAATGTTGTATGCTGGTGAATGAGGCACAAGTTCCCAGGTTTTAGCCTTTGTTAAAGCATTGAATTCTTCCTCCATGGCTTTCTTCCAATCATCATTCATCAAGGCTTTAGTTGCATTCTTAGGTTCTGAGAGTTTTTCAGTTAATCTTCCAAGATAAACCTTTGGTTTGAACACTCTAGCTTTTCCTCTAGTGATCATAGGAATTCAATGTTGAGGCACTTCTTCAATTCTATTTTCATCTGATTGCAGAGGAGCTTCATTGATCTGTGACAAATTTGGTTCTGGCATTGCAGGTTCTGATTCATCATTTCCTTCAGAGTCACCAAAGTCATCACCAAGTGGTATATTGTCATTTAAATCAGAAGATAGGTGATGTTCAGCATGAGCAGCTTCAAAGTTATTTGTTTCAGCAGGACTTGAAGTAGTTATTGTTTTGTTTGGTTCAGATGGAAAATGAAAGTAAGACACTATGGTTTCTGACACTGCTGGTTCTGATTGAATTTTTGTAGAGGTTGAAGACTCGAATGGAAATTCTGACTCATTAAATATGACATGTCTTGAAATGTATAATTTTCCAGTTGAACTTAAGCACTTGTAGCCTTTGTGAGATTTACTATAGCCAATAAATGTGCATTTGGTGGAGTGGAAACTAAATTTGTATTTCTGATAGGGCCTTAGACAAAGGTAGCAGGCACAACCAAACACTTTCAAGGCTTGGTAATTGGGTTCTTTATTGTATAGGATTTGACAGGGTGATTTTATTTGAAGAGTTGGTGTTGGCAGCCTATTTATAAGGTAGGTAGCAGTCTGAAAAGCTTCCCACTAGTACCTCAAGGGCAGTTTTGCTTGGGCGAATAGTGTTAGACCTATTTCAGTCACATGTCTATGCTTTCTTTCTATCCTACCGTTTTGAGCTGAAGTGTATGGACATGGGTGCCTAAACTCAATTCCTTATTGGTTTAAAAACTTCGAGAACACTCTATATTCACCATCCCAATCAGCTTGGAAGATTTTTATTTTGCTAGCCAGTTTGTTTTCAACAAGCCTTTTGAATTGAATGAATACATTTAAGGCCTCGAATTTCTATTTCAAGGGATAAATCCACGTGTACCTGCTAAAGTCATCAAGGAAAGATATGTAATATTTGAAGCCTGAGGTAGATAGGATAGGGGCTTGTCCCCAAATGTCTGTAAAAATAAGTTATAATGGAGCTTTGGCATGTGATGAAGATAAAGGAAAGGCCAATAAGTGAGATTTTCCAAGTTGACACGTATTGCATAAAGGTCTGATATCATTTCCTTTAAGTTTGAGATTACAGGATTTGAGTACTTCAGTCATCATTTGGTTAGAAGGATGACCAAGCCTCTTGTGCCATACATCATTTGTGGAAATCGAAGACTCGTGACTAGAAACACTAGAAGACATGTTGCAGAGGAATTTATTTGTGAGGGCCGACTCTTGAGTAAAACTCTTGGTAGTTTGGTGAGGAAAGTCCAGCTGGTATAATCCCTTTTGAAGCTTCCCTTGCATTATCACTTCCTTCGTTGATTTGTCCTTGACAAAACAGCAATCAGGGTGAAATTCCATGTAAACATCATTATTTGAAGTTAACTTAGAAAAACTTATAAGATTTTTCTTAATTTCAGGCACATGAAGAAGTTTTGTCTAGAACCAGAATTTTATCATTCAAAACTGGAATGTGAGTGGTACCAAAATGAGAGATATGTAACTTACTTCCATCTCCTACCATGATTTTCTCCTTACCAGCATATTCATTGACTGAGGTGAGATTTCCTTTGTCTGAGGTTATGTGATTGCTGGCTCCAGTATCTGCATACCATGCTGGATCATTGACAGTGCTGGGAGATGCAATGAGAGCTGCAGGTGAAGTGTTGTAGCTGGTTCTTTGGTTTAGTGGCACTCCAATATATCTATCATCTTACCTGAAGTTGCATATATTAGCCTTGTGTCCAATTTTCCCACAAACTTGACAAATTGGTCTATCATTGCCACCATATAGGTTGCCTGCTCTGTTTCTCCCCATTCGTCCACTTCTATTATTACTGAAATTAGTGAACCTACCCCTAAAAATTGGCCTGTAGGATCTGAAGCCATGGTGATTGGATGCAGACCTTTGGGAGAAATTAGCTGAGGTCTGATTGATGTTGATTTCAGCTATGTCAATTCTCAGAGAATTGAGGTGTTCCAGCCTGCTTTCATAAGTCATAAGTGTGGATTGAAGCTCTTCCCAACATATATGATCTCTGTTATTGATCTAGACAACAATGGGGGTATAGTCTTCATCTAAACCAGCCAAAACCCGAGTGACTAAGTCTGTATGCGCCATAGTTTTCCCAGTAATTTCCAGGTTGTCAGCAAGTTGCTTCACCTTGTTTAAGTATTGATCAACATTCATTGTTCCCTTTCTTGATTTCTGCAGTTCACCAGTAAGGAAGGTTATTCTAGACCGATTTTGTACTCCATAGCTTTCTTCAATTTCTGTCCAAAGCTCCCTTGAGTTGGTAGCACCCATAACTCTCATATCAATGTCTGGAGTCATTGATCAATATAGCCAACCCATAAGCAACTGATATATTGACATCCATTGGCCATATTCATGATTTTTAATCACCTCAATAGTGGTACCAGCTTTACCAGTAACTTGGCTTCCAATGAATTCTTAGGGACACATCTTTGTCCATAGAATGTAGCCTTCAAGGTTGTGCCCTCGTATGATTGCAATATCATATTTTTTCGTAGCAAAAAGTTGTTCTTGTCCAGCTTGACGGAAACAACTTGAGTGAGATTAACTCCGAATGGTGAGATGTTGTTGGTGCTTATCAGAGAAGTAGCAGTACTACTAGAGACTGAGGCAGGTGCAGAGATGGGATCATCATTATGAACAACTTGAGTGAGATTAACTCCGAGTGGTGAGATGATGTTGCTGCCTATCAGAGGGGTAGTAGTACTACTGGAGATTGAGGCAGTTGCAGAGATGGGATCAACATTTTGGGAAGTGTTGCTGGCATTTGCCATTATGCTCTGATACCAAGTTAAAATTCCAAGAGAAGATAGAATTTGCAATCAACTGGTTTTCACTAATATCATTGATCAGACCTTCAAGGTTAAATAATACAATGGAATGTACAAAGAATAATCTAGAATGGACAGCTGTTAGTTTGTTCCTAAAATGGTGGATCTTGTCTAGAATATTTTACAACAGATTTGGAGCTAATGCTGCAAGAAAAACCGTATCAGTTTAGCAAGAAAAGGACTGTTGATGCAATGCTCCAGCTGGTGTATGAGTTGGCTGATTCTCAGTTGATGTGGCTATAGAATTGAGAGGTAGGTAAGGTAGTTAATTTCGTTAACATTAAGGAATCAATAAAGTGATCGTCTTCCAAGCCAAATGAATGAAAGAAAAAGAGGAAACCATACAACATCGTTTTCAAAACCACAAAAAAAAAGCATTTATGTCGACGACGGGAAAAAGCTACACGTGTCCTGTGTACAACACTTCTCTTTTGGCTCTTTTATATTATAGTAAAATTCATCAGAGTTGCAAGCGAAGTGCGGTGGACTTTTATTACCTTTCACAAGAACAAGAATCAGAAAATTTAGATAATAATTTAGAAAGCTTAAAATGTTTAAAGCATTTATCCTTAGAAACCTTAAAGACTGATTTCAGAAGCGTGGTGGACCCTACATTCAAAAACAGAACCACAAACAGAACCAGAAGATAAAAATTTAGGTAATCTAGAAAGTTTGGAATGTTTAAAGTATTTATTTTTAGAAACCTTAAAGACTGATTTCATACCAAGAACAAAAGAATTAATAATTTTTAATAAAACATCGTATATAGTAGAGAGTATATATAGAATTCTAGAATTAACTGAAAATATTCGAATAATAGGAAAATATCCTATAAAATATTGGGGAAAAAAATAAAATAGAAGCTAAATTAGAAATCATAAACGAAAATATAAAAATTAGAACAGGAGAAATCAAGCACACAAATCAAGACAAAAGATTTTAATATATAGATGAAAAAGTTATTAGATTTAAAAGTAATAAGAACCTCTAGCAGTCAACACAGATCAACAGCTTTTACGGTTAGATATCATAGTGAAATGAAAAAAGGAAATGCAAAAATGGTTATAAACTATAGAAAACTAAATGATAATACTATCGAAGATGGATATAAAATATCAGATAAAAATGTGTTAATAAATAAAATACAAAATAGTAAAATATTTTCAAAATTTGAATGTAAATCTAAATTTTGGCAAATAAAAATGGCAAAAGACTATATTCCTTGGACATCATTTACTACACCACTAGGATATTTTGAATGGTTAGTTATGCCTTTTGAATTAAAAAATGCACCCTCTATTTTTTAAAGAAAGATGGATTATATATTTAATTCTTTTCCGTGTGTTTGTGTATATATAGATGATATTTTAGTACATAGTAAAAATCAGAAAGAATATATAAAACATTTAGAAATAATTTTAAATAAATTTATAGAAAATAGTTTAATTATAAGTAAAAAGAAATAGAAATAAATAAACAAAAAATTGAATTCTTAGGAATAATTTAAGGAAAATGAAAAATCTAATTGCAACCACATATAGTACAGACAATTTTGCAGTTTTTAGATAAAATAGAAGAAACTAAAAAATTGCAAGCTTTTTTAGGAATTTTGAATTATGCTTGACACTTTATTAAAGATTTGGAAAAGAAAGTAGGATCACTGTATAGCAAGTTATCTAGCGAAAAATAAAAATATTTTAATAAAGTTAGTGAAAAAGATAAAAAGAAGAAGTTATAAATTTACCTTTAGATAATAAACAGGCCTGGTCCTGAGGCGAGGCGAGTGACGTCGCTGCCTCAGGCCCAAACGTGGAAGGGGCCTAATTTTCTGGGCCAAGAATATTTTTTTTTTATATTAGACGAGGCCCAACTCTTTAGGCCCAATTGAAACCTAAACAAACACGACCTCTCTCTCTGGCTCTCTCCTTCCCGCTCTCAATCGCGAAATTCATTCCTCTCCAACTCCA
>CAIGRT010233405.1:0-20499 GCA_903798405.1 Fraxinus platypoda
ATGGCGTAGAAAGACCACTAAAGTTATATTGTGACAATAACTCAACAGTTCTATATTCCAATAACAACATGAGCTCATCTAAGTCAAAACACATTGAAATTAAGTTCCTTGCTGTGATGGAAAGAGTACAGAGTGGACAGATTTTTATAGAGCACATTTGGACAAACTTCATGATTGAGGATCCGCTTACTAAGGGATTGACACTCAAGGTCTTTCATCAGCACACTGCTCGTATGAGTGTTGTATTTCGTGAGAATATCATATTTTAGTGGGAGTTTGTATTCTCATTACTTTATGTTTTGGACACATTTGTGTATTTGAATATTATTCTGTACAAAAATAAAGTATTCAGTTCATTTCACTCTGTTNGTGAGAATATCATATTTTAGTGGGAGTTTGTATTCTCATTACTTTATGTTTTAGACACATTTGTGTATTTGGATATTTTTCTGTACAGAAATAAAGTATTTAGTTCATTTCACTATGTTGTTAAATTCAGTATTGATCTCACTTAAGAAATAAGGTTGAACCAGTTGGAAATAGACATGTTTGGATCACATAACATGTAATTTTCATGCTGCACTCCTATGATTGATCTATGTCATTTGGTTGTATGGGTGCACATGACCATTGATGGATTTAGTCACGCTAAATGTGACGAAAATCGCTTTGATCTTATATCAATATAACTGATGGACGAGATTGTTTGGAAATACCCATAATAATGATAGCATAATTTTAAGCTCATAAGATAGTGCACGTTTGTAAGATTACATGTACGGCCCATTAGGAGATTGTTGGAAAAAATTCCAACATATGGGGCCACACATGTATATATATTAAAATGTATGGTGCTATTTTAAAAATTAGTCAATAAAGTGATCCAGTAAAGTTAATTTTGGACTAATGGGTATTAAATGACATGAAAATAAAGTGTAGAGACCAGAATAGTTGTTCTTGATTGATGAGGGGTCAATTTGGAATAACTGAAAGATAATAACTGGATATTCAGTTATTATTTCATGAGTTATGGTTCCCAATCGTACGTGATTTTTTCAGATCTCTGCATCCCCATCAACAGAGAAAAAATTCAGAAGGAGACTACGTATCAATTGGAAAATCATAACTCGTTCAAGCAATCAAACAACATGAATCAATGTACGCTTCAGCTATTAATTTTCTCTTGATTTTAACATGGAGTATATTTATGCATGTGATTAGGGTTTGATAATTTTTGGTTGATAATCCTTTTCACAAATCCCAACAATTAATCCACACCTAAACGACCTCAACCATGGACAAATATCAACCAAAACAGCCTTCAATCGATGTTCAAAAAAATCAATTCTCATTTTTTTGGTTGTCGGTTCCAGTAAAAGCAAAGGCAAGCGGTGATGGTGCGTGATTGCATCGCTGGTAGAGAGAACGTCGAATGCAAGGATAGAGTGAGAAGAGAGAAGACACAGAAAGAGAGAGAAGAGAGAAAGAATGTGTGGGTGTGTGTGTGTGTGTGTGTGTGAGAGATAGATTAGAGAGAGTTGTTTTTAATTTTGATTGAATTTTAATGTAATATTTAATAAATGTTAAATAATTAATTATCACCTGAGATTTGAAAGAAGAAAGTTAAAATCTTATTTATGAAATTGGGTATTAAAAAGTCTGTCTGACTGTCTCCATGTAATTTTCAGTTAGTACAATATAATTGCGCGTGGGCCTTACAAATCTTACCAGGTCTACTTTATCTAGAAGCACGAATTAAAAGCCGGCCGGCCTTTGCACTGGTTCAGTCCTGGTTTTATTTATTTAAACCATGTATTCATCTGAATACATTTAATTCAGTCAATGGCAGTTAAAAGAAACTTACATTTATTTTAAATCATTTTTTTAACATTGTTTGATTTGTTTTTTTTTTATTATTATACATAGTCGGAAAAATAATTCATATTGATGCAATGGAGTCTATCTCAATATTCATTGAGCGTTGAGACTACTTGAAGGCGCACAAGAGCAACGGCATAGGCTCTGGGTTTTAGTGTTAGGATACAATGTAATGTTAGCACTTAACACAAAATAACATAGGCACATGATTTAATCTTACATATAGTTGCTATTTTTGGCATGTAAAGTAGGGATTACTTACCATGAACATAAGAAATGATTTATTTAAAACTTGCTTATTTATTGATAAATAAATTTTTTAAACCAAAAATTAAGGCTGGACAAAACTCTCAAATTGAATTGAATCTGAACTGAATCGAGGAGTTTGATTCGATTCTTCTTAGATTAAACATCTGAATGAACACTAGAATCGAGAACTGAAGGATTTGGTTCGACTCTTGATTTCCAGACGAATAATTGAATAAGAATTTAATCTCCCTAAATTTTTTAAGTTTTTTTTTATATTGAACAAGCCTAATTATTTTAGCTTTGTTAATCGTGTTTTTTCAATTATTTCTAGTAGAGTTTCTTAGTGCGATAGTCAAGCAATAAATGATTAATTTAAATGATTGATAAGTATTAGGACTTCTAATTTATATTTCATTTTTTTTATATAGATTTGAAGACTTGAAGCAAAACAATTAATGTGATGGAATCACCGATGTTTTAGCGTTCATATTTACTTTTTGGTAATTTGTATACATTGATCAGTGTATCTTATCAGACAAATTGTTATTTGTATATTTTTAAATTGGACTATATTAGTTTGTATGAATTAAAATTGAACATATAATTGGTTGGATTAATGTAGCATTGTTGTAAATGTTAAAAAAATTGATTATGGTACAGAATCGAAATAATTAAATTTGGATCTGACGATTCTACTTACTAAATACCATGAAATTCTAGTTCAATTAGGTTCTTTTTAGAGTCGAGCTAACTGGACCGTGTCCAGACCTACCAGAAATTAGAAGTTTGAAACAATGGACCTATATTATAGTAGTGCAATAATACAGCAAATGTCTAGAAATTCAGAGTGAATTCTCAAATTCATAAAATTATTACAATTTAGGATTATAATATCGAAAGAAACGAAATAATTTGTTAGGATTTTAGAGTTATTCGACTCCAAAACAAGATGAAAGCTACTTTTTACGCTCATATCTTGTCCTTAAAAGTGTTTTTGTCTGTTTCGCCCATGGAAGAACGGGTCTTGCCTCCAACCTAAGATGTTATTCCTTTTTTTATCACTTTTGAATTTCTTTTTTATTTCGTTTTTATTAATTTTTCTACATGCCTTAAACATTTTATTACTCACTCAATTTATATAATGGTTATAGTTTACTCATTAACTTCAAAATATTTCACAATGTTTACTGAACTTTGTTCACTTGCACTTCATCCATCATTCGTCAAATCTCACGTGACAAGTTACGATCATTACAAAAATCACAATTTAGCCAAATCATTCAAGTAAAATATTTCATTAATCATTACTCACTCAAATTATACTAAAGTCGCGTAATTAGTTATGACGATTAAAAAAACTATAACTTACTTTGTTGTTGTTTGTATATTTAATAATTTAACTTGGGGAACTATGCATATATAAAGGATTTTACTCCTTGTACAGAACTATTTGTTCTGTAAATTTTACATATACTCACATGGGGGTGGGCCCCATGTGAATAAAATATTATTATAAAAATTCTGTAACAGTAGCAAGATTCATATATAAATAGTGTCTGCGAATTGTACTAAGAAAAAGCAATTGATTATATCGAGATTAGTATCACAATTTAGTATACATTTTATATGAAGAGCAAGCAATAAGAGGGGGCTGTCAAAATTAGCCTTTAAAAATCTGATTAACTTATCAAATTCATGAATTAAAATATTATAATACACACATAAATATATATGTACAGTAAGATTTCACTATAGTGACTCTACATAGGAATAATATCCCTGTAATCATAAAAAAAATTATCCTAACTTGGACTAGTAATAAATAAAAATAAATTTCATATTTTAATAGTTATAAATTTTGAAGGTCACGTCTTAAAGAACTTGCCTCCACATAGTTATAGCCCCTTTTTCTTCTTCATTATAATTTAATACATTTTTTCTTTCTCCTCATTTTAACCACACATTCTTCAAAAAAATCATTATTCCAAAATACATTATCCTTAAAAACTCATTAAAATGGATTCCAAATAGGGGCATAATTTGCAGTGTATGCAAAAAATATATAATTATTATAAATTAAAGAGAGAAGAAAAATAGAGTCGTCAATAGTTTTGTGTGTACTTTATTAAGAACTAAAATCTCATATTTATAGGTTAAACTTAGGACCGTAAGGGTACAATGATATTATTTTGAGGAATGTGGTCAATTTGGACTTCTAAAAATTTTTACGGAGTTTTTTATGTGATGACATTTTGTGAATTTCGTGAACTACTAAAAATATGTATGAAATTAATGAAAGTTTTTTGTAGGCTTCCATAGACTTTCATTTTAAAACTTTTATAAAATTTAAAAGACTTTTGAAAATTTTCATTTAAAATAGAATTGACGTAGATTTATTACAATAGTATGAAGTTCTCCCATGTGAGTTGGTGCTTTCCACAATTCTCTTTCCCCTCTTCACATAATAAAAAATGTTCTTAAAAGAATAAAAATTTAAGTCACCTTAGTTAAAAAAATAATAATCAAAATAATATATATTCATTATTTTTGGTAAAAATAATAATAATAAAAAGATTTAATGTTCAGTATTATTAATACGACATAACATTAAAGAGTAAACAAGAAATCAATATATTTAAATTTAAATAATTAGTATTTCTTATATAAAATCTTATAATTTAATTAAGAATAAATCTTCTTCATAAAAAATGGATGGAAAAAAAGTTACGAGAATTTTTAATTATAATTTAATGTTTTCATAGAAAATGGAGATAAACAATAAAAGAGAGAACGAAAAAGAAAAATAGAAACAAATATTGTTAGATCCAAATTGCAATTGGCTATTCCAATGTCCAAAATCATGTGTTATTGAATTATAATTAAAATCAAAATAGTTGCAGATTGATAGTATAGGTCATGAAAGAGTCAAAGATGTCAAATATGGACTAAGGAGAAAAAGTCGATGTAAAATCGCTCAATGAAAGCGCGAGGTGCGCTCGACGCTCAAAGCAGAGACATCGCCACTATGAGGTGGTGGTTTCCACAATTATCTTTCCCCTGTTCACATAATAAAAAATATTTTTAAAAGAATAAAAATTTAAGTCACATTAGTTAAATAATAATAATAATAATAATAATAATAATAAGATTTCATGTTCAGTATTATTAATATGACATAACTTTAAAGAGTAAACAAGAAATCAATATATTTAATTTTAAATAATTAGTATTTCTTGTATAAAATCTGATAATTCAATTAAAAATAAATCTTCTTCATAAAAAAATGGATGGAAAAAAGTTACAAGAATTTTTAATTATAAATTAATGTTTTCATAGAAAATGGAGATAAACAATAAAAGAGAACAAAAAAGAAAAATAGAAACAAATATTGTTAGATCCAAATTGTAATTGGCTATTCCAATGTCCAAAATCATATATTATTGAATTGTAATTAACAGATTGATATTATAGGTCATGAAATAGTCAAAGATGTCAAATATGGACCAAGGAGAAAAAAATCGATATAAAATTGCTCGGTGAACGTTAGAGGTGCGCTCGAGCGCTCAAAGCAGAGACGTCACCGCTCTATGAGCGCAAGGCTGACGCTCGAGCGACGAACTTACCACTTGCTACATGCTCTAGCTGCGGTAGTATCTGGGAAATCCTAATTCGCGATTTTAAGTTAATTTTCTAATCATATTCAACATCAAACACTCATATTATAAATACTAAACGTAGGTCCGTCCCAAAATATATTGAATCATTATTTTATATTAGAAATCATATTACACCTTCCAAAAATCTCTTGATTCAACCACTTGATCAATTCTTCATAATTCATTCCAAACATTATTTCATTATTGGTTGAGCATTGCTTTCAATCAAGAGAACGTCCTTTGAAGATCAAACATTGATTTCATTATTCTCTTGCTTCAACCGAAAATCAGAACACAAAAGATCATTAGATAAAACACCAAAAATATTTACCTTCTCCAATAAACTTTCAGAGTTCTGAAATTTAGAAGAAACAACTTGGAGTTTCAGTTTTTCCGAAACGAGGTTCGTTTTTAGTGATCGACGCAAAGGGAAATGAAGTCCAAAGTTTTTGAAGTGCGGGGTGCACAATCGAAGAGGTTCTTCGATGATTTACAGTTTGATTGGTTAGAGTTAGCTAAGGTTTAGTAGTATTTGGACCAACTGTAAATTTTCTTTTCCAGTGGATCTTTTGACAAGGTTTGCTCATATGTTTTTTATCCCTATGAAGAGTTCGTCAAGCGGTTTTCCTTCGTTACCAAAATTTGGTGTTCATACTTTTTATGCTTTTGATCTATTTATATTGATTGACATTTAGAGTTTAAATTGATTTTTAGTTTAATTATCTAGAAACAATAATTTACTTATTATTGATTAATTCAACCTTTAAGTGTAGTTGGGTCTAAATGCCGATAATTTTTCAAATATAACTATTAAAAATTTTTATTTTTTTATTCTTTATTTTTTGCAATCGTGGCTCTAATGACCGTAGAAGGAAAAATAGAAGAAAAATATTTTTTTTAAAAAAGTACATATTGACTTTTATTTTTTGTGAAAGTCTCCCAAAATCTTGAGATGTATAAGAGACAATTTTTTAGATTTTACTTTTATACTTTCTACTGTTTGACAACCTTTATTTGGGAAAAATGCAATTTTGAATAGTGATTTTTAGGAAAATGTGTGATTAAAAAATATTAAAATTTTTTGAATTTACGTGCGAATATTTTATTTGGTAAATGTGTGCTCTAAAATTAGTATGAAGAAAAAAGAATTTGAAAATAATGATTGTCAAACAGGAACTTCGTACCATATAAAGCCCCCGTTTGGCTCCCCGTTGTTCTCCAATAAATTATAATTCCTTTTTTTCTTGCTTCTTATAAATTACACATTCTTCAATAAAATAATATTACACGTAAATCTAAAAAAATTTCCTTCTTTTTAATCACACATTCTTCAAAAACTCAATATTCCTCTCATTATGATTTGGAATAATGGGGGCCAAACGGACGCAATGTTTCATAAAAACCTTTAAAAGTCATTGACGATTTGAATATCTCAAAACTTATAGAAACTTTTAAAATGTTTTAATTGAATAAGCCGTATTTAATCTAAATATATAAAAGTTTCAATTGAATACACTAATACTTTTAAAGAGTATTAAAAAGCCTACATGAATACCCCTAAACTTTTTAAATTCCAAAAGGTCGTTAAAAGTTTCAATAGAATACAGTTTATTAGTTTTTTCAACAATAAGATTCATTGCTTCCGCTGTTTTTTTTTCATACCATCATAACTATGGGATATAACCAATGAGGTCGCCAAAACTGTATCCATACAATTTCCCAGCAAAATTCTTAGCATAGCTAGCCAAAACAATAAAAATGGGCCCCGAAAGAAAGAAGACTCGAAATCGAATAAACTAAATGGGTTAAATCAACCGTTCAAAATCTCAGCTTGCACAAACATGTACAAAGCCTATCCCCACAAAAAAATTATTTCTCGTCTGATCTTTCAAACCCATTTCGAGTATAAGAAATATGCATATGCCATCTGTGTGACGAGTTGTCATCTCATATTGCAGCAGTGTGGTTTTCCTTGATGCTGCAATTTCTTCCATAAGCAGATCATCTGTCTAGGAGATTGGTAGTGTGCTGTAAAATAACCTTCAATGCATCCGAACTGACAGAACTTCAAGCTGTGTACGTACTGGACTGGTCTTGACCTGTTGTATTTTTCTACCCACATTCCCATGCTAACATCTTCCATTTTAAATAACTGAGACATGGTACAAGAGATAATTACATAAAGCTCATTTCAACATAAACCACACATCATATGGCCCTCAGCTCCCACTGGCCCACCCATGCGAACAGTGTATACAGGCACAATAGCAGATTGATTTTATTATAGCAAATTAGACTTACTCTTAGTTTATGGTTCTCAAAATCAGATACAATGTACTGTGCTATGTCAGACGACACAATATAACCAGGCCCATTGGCATAGGGCGGATAGTGCTCTTCAGGCCATTCCTGCATATCCATATAATAGCAAATAGAAGTGAGAAAATTACAGTTGAATGCTTCCCGTGAGGGATTAAACATTAATTCAAGCCCGAATGCAATAATGAATCGAACAAAACACAGAAATGTACACAAACTGTAAGATTTATGGTGGTTTACCCTCAATCTAAGACGTATTCCCACTTGCCGTTACAGATTTTTCACTAAAAAGGAGAATACAAGATTTATATAGTGTACGAAACCAGGGAAAACCTAAGATAAGAATATGAACAGTATGATTAGGCTCCACACAGTTCAACACTTCCTTTCACACACAATGTCCAAGTAGCAATAGGTGATTTTCCATTTCTTCTTATTTCCTCACCACATGGTTACCAGAAAAACTTGGACAGTAGGGGAGAAAATTTTTCATGGTGAAAATTTCGAGTTCACAGTGGAGAAATAAAACTGATTTCATATATATATATATATATGTTAGCATTTCACCTTTAGTAAGAGTTGTAGTTTAATGCTCAGCACATGAATCATTTAATCTACTTGTCACCAACATTCCCAAAAATGAGATAATCATTTACCAAGTATTTATATGCTGTGAAAATTCTCTTCCATTTTATAAATGGGATCAAACATTAAGAACCTAGCTCTATCACATCATTTGATCATCATGTGTATTCTTTTCAATTTCCCAAGCATAATTATTGCCTGGACAATGTATACGAAAACTCAATGCTTCCAACCACAAGTTTTGTGGTTATAAAAAAATGTTCAAGTTCAGGATTTAAGGCTATTTTAACCTGGTTGCACGACAAAGAAAATGGGAATGGAAGGAAAGATAATTTTAGTACGAAGCATCAACTAAGAGAAAAACTCTGGTGGGGGTGGGGTACAGTTTGCTGAGTTGAACATCATACTAGATGGCT
Organism: Fraxinus platypoda; assembly: GCA_903798405.1. NCBI lineage: Eukaryota > Viridiplantae > Streptophyta > Magnoliopsida > Lamiales > Oleaceae > Fraxinus > Fraxinus platypoda. The sequence goes on from CAIGRT010233405.1 coordinate 9,104, forward strand.
AACTTCTCAGTTCTCACATATGGTGGAATTTAAAAGGTCAAACTAGAGCATTTTACAAGGACAACTGTAGTCTAAAACCACATAAGACATTAAAAACACTAACAGCATATTTGTCTATTTTCTAAGCTTGAAAAGTTTAGTTCTAAGTAAACAAGTACGTTTTAAAAATAAATCACTTTTTTTAATGGTGAAAGTCGGAAACAATAAAACTTTTTTTCTATTCAAAAGTAAGAATAAGGCAACTTCATTTAAACAAGGCCAAGATTGAACCAAGTCTATCCACTTTATTAGACTATGATTACTGAAGTAAGCATAAGCATTATAAACTGGAAAGAACACAAAATTCCATAGCGCTTGTGAAAAGCAACATGTTGGGGAGGTCATAAAAGTAAATGAATCTTCTTAAAATTAAATAACTTGACGAACTAAGATTTCGCACCTCATATGTAACTGCCCATTTACCATGTCGTAGGGGCTTGTGATAGTAATTGATATTTCCAATGTACAAGCCTCTAGCACTTGTGGCTTTCTCCACTTCGTTCATCACCGCATCTAGCCTTACAAAGGTATCGTCATCACACTTCATAATGTAGTTTGCAGCAACCGTACGGACCTGTAAACAACCAACTACGTGAATGCTAGAGAAAGAAAGGCAAAAATGGAAGAGGATCAAATCTTGAATTTGATGGAAAACGCACCCCATACTCGCAAATCGCAACAGTCTTCAGTACGACTAGGTCATAATTATCCATGTAAGGCACTATAACAATATCGCCAAAAAACTCCGCTTCTTTCATGAGTTCCACATTCACTTCCTTTCTTGCATGCTGCCACCATTTGAATCACAGCAATTTAAGGACGTTAATATTAAACTAAAAATGGTATCTAAAGGGACATTTCCTATTCAGTGAGAATTTTTACCATTGCTACAAAAAAACGAGCAACAAAATTTGAGGACTTTACTGATCCATGCTGCATCCAGGACTTTCTAACTGCCATTCTCTCAGCAAAATGATTGCCTGCAGAAAGAATGCCAACAAAGAGCTCCACAGGTCCAGTGGGAAGAGGTGGGGCTTGCCATTTCGCTGAGAGCTCCAGATTCCTTTGCGGAGCAAAACTTGGATGCGAGGTAGGTAACGAAGCAGCAAAAATAGAATGCACGTCAACATCCCCATTTATAAACAGACCTGTGGCATCCTCAAGAGTAAAACCCTGTCAAGATAAGACAAATTTTTTTAGATGTCCGCTTTTTTCACAATGTCCCCATCTAAGAGTTGAAGGAAGAATACTCACAGGTTGATAAGGAAAAGAAGAGACATGCCTCCCATCTACATTGATATGATACCCTTCCAACCCAGCACTAAGAGTAAGAACAAACAACTTGCCCTCAACAAAAGGGTATGGCCAATCAACTGTAACCTTCTTTGTCCTCCCAATCAGCCTTTTCAACCACCATGTGGCCCTTGATTCTTCAGAGTGACTATCATCGTCGCGTATCCACTTCTCACATTTCACCTGCCCATCAACTTCAAACAATTTAAAGTATTAAAAATAAAAGAACATACATTTGCAGCAAATGGACATATCAAAGATCAAACAATAAACTACATTACATGCCTAAACTTGCAAACTGGTGATAACTAACATCATATAGTTTACACATAGCTTACAATGGGGGCAAATCTTGAATATCTAAAGCAATTGACACTTCAATCGACAATGATGTACTAAATTAGTCCTAATATATTATACATTAGTCAAAACCTATTACTACTCATCCAGAATATAATTTTGGGTCAAATAACCAATTCCTATCAAACAATTATGCGGTGATTTAACAATTCTAAACTAGTTTCAACCCAAAAACCAGTTTATAGCATCAAACACTATTTTCACTAACAAACCCTTGATCAGCATCTATCAGTACTATGCAAGCCAATTTAAAACTTTTCTCTAAAAGCAACAAGTAAGGATGAAAATAAGCATGATGAATCGTCAGAGTTACAATTCATATTAACCTTTAAAGTTTAAACAACATTAACTTTGAACTTAAAATCCTATACCAGTTTCCTCATCGACCCTGGACCTCCACCCCTCACACCGTTGTGCAGATCCCCACTGCATCCGATAACAAGTGTTCTTCTCAATCACCGGCCGGCCACTCCAATCCCCTTTAATCCGTGGGTTAAAATGCAGTATCTTTGGAGGGTCTTCACCATCCACAGCCTTCAATCCCTGCAACTCCATCATGAACTGCGACACCATCTTGCTCTCCCCATCCTTCTTCACAAGCGCGATACTTGACTCGCTCTCCACATGGGCCGACCGCGGCGTCCCCACCACTGTTATGTGGGACCCTAACGACATCCCGCAAGGTATCACCATCAAATTCCCCTTCTTCAAAAAGTCCTCCCTAGACACAAACACAGAGTTCGGGCAGGGCTCGGAGGCCATCTTCATCGTCCGGTTCTCTACCTCAGACCGGGTTTTCCCCGACTCACATTCCTCTAGAAATTTCTTACCCAACACAAATGCATCCCTGGCTGCTCTATGCAACTCCGAAAATTCATCCTTACTGACGCTATTGAACGCATTTTCATCGAAAATGAGGCCAGAAATTTTCTTATATTCGCCCATCTTCCGCTCCGGTAAACGGAAAACTTGTTTTTCCTTCTCTTTTCTTGAAAATTGGTTATCATTTACGCTTCTGATAATTGGATTGGAGATGAGGGTTTCAGTGGAGTCGACCTCAGATGATTCCAAGCCGAGCCCAGTTCTCAAAACCAACGGAATCTCAAAGCTCACCAATAGTAGATACAAAAACAGGAGACCCAACAACACCTGAATCGATCTGAGTCGACTCATTGAGATCAATGAAACGAACTTTGCAAGCTTCGTTGATCCCATTTCACATCAAAAACACCAACGGTGGGCTTTTGAGTTTTAAACCAGAATCAAAGAAAATGAAAACACATATCAATCAATGGGTGCTTTCTTCTTTCAAATTCTTTACGTAATTTCTGTGAAACCACTAGTTCATCAGCTCAGGTGAACTAAGTCCAACACATAATTATACGTCTATACATAGAGAAAGATTGTGATTAAGTTTAATAATTAAGTAAAGATTAAAAAAAGGGTCATAGGGGATGCACAAACGACATGGCTCAGGTCTTCAAAGATTATATTTAATTAACAGGAAAGGGTATATTAATTAGAGGTCACACAATTCACAAGTTTGTTACATCAATTTTTCACCTAACTTGCCAAAACTCATGAAATTCGTGACCTAATTTTGTTAGTCTGGTGAATTTAGTTTGATTTTGTATCGATTATTAGCAAAGAAAAATGGTTGTAGTATCGATTAGAATGAAACAAATTTCATAATATGATGAAATACTAAAAACCTTAGTCAATATTTGATGGTCGTTATTTTCAAAAAATTATGTTTTGAATACTGATTTTTTTTATTTTTTTTTTGAAGAATATGTTATTGAAGGGTAAGAAATTTTTTTGATTTTACGTACAAAATATTTTATTCTTGTGAGAATTAGAGCGTGTTTGGTAGAGATTAAAATCAAATTAAAATTGAAAAATTAGTCGTTATTGTTGACTTTTATTAGACGAGTGAGACCCAATAACGATCATATTTTTAATTTTAATTGGATTAAAATTTCTATCAAACAGGCTCTTAAAAAGTTTCATTTTAAAAGTAAAGAGTTTTAATCAGTAATTTAAAATTTGTCTTTACAAAGGGTTGGAAGTATCATTTGAAAGGAATGGGTCCAAGTCCATGAATGATGGCTTTGTGTCATTTGAATATTTATTCCAAATCGAAGAGAAGCTATTGCTCTTATCCTCTCGTTTTCAAATTTTGTCTTTATTTGATTTAGATAAAAAAAAAAAATCATATATATTTAATAATTTTAATAAAAATTGATGAAATGTGTGATTGAAAAATCGAAAAATAAAATAAAATAGGAAGGTACGTGATTTTATATGTTCACAATATAACAGTAGTAGACGGATGAATTGAGAATTAAACCTCAAATTCATTTAAAACAAAACATAATTCATTTTTATTTTTGCTATAACTTTATACAAATCACAATAAAAACAAATTGATTAAAGCATCATTGCTTTATATTTTTCTTGTATTTATTTGTGGGATATAATATTTTTCTTTATTGTTAGTCCTCATCATCATCATCGACACCTTTTATACGCAAGTATTTATTATTTTTTAAATATAGTCCCCATCACATTTTGACAACTCCGTAGCAATGTCACTTCGTTGTTGGCATGCATGCAATCGATTTAATTATATTTATTCCTTATGTAATAATTTAGCCCCTGTTTGGCCCCCATTTTTGGGTGTTGAAAATTTTTGAAATAGTGATTGATGGGAGAACGTGTGGTAGAAAAGTAATGAAAAGTTTTAGATTTGTGTGTAATATTATTTTATTTGATGAATGTGTGGTTGAAACGAAGAGAAAAAAAATTAATGTAATGTAATGGAAAAAAATGGGGGCTTAAATTTAAAGATAAGGCAGTTTAATACAATATCAAAGCCTACTGAGTAAAACCCTCGCTGTCACTCATTATGAAAGTTGTCCACGTCTTAGGACCTGCTTGACAGTACTTTTAAAAAGCTAAAAGTTTTTTTAAACATGTTTGAATAATTTTATGAAAAATCTTTTAAAGGAAATTGACTTAGAATAACTTTCTAAGGAAGTTCTTCTATAAGAAACAAAAGTTAGACAGAAGTTCTACCATATACGGTCCTTAAGCTTAAGCCTTAATCCGATAAGAATCAAACATGCACGTTAAGGATGTACATAAGACAATTTAATGTACTTGCCTAATAGTTTAAACCAAGGATACAAAATAGCTTATGTAGATAAATTTCATTCATTCATCCATTAAATCATTTGTCAACCTATTCATTCAAGGGACTCTTGAAAAAACCCAAGTTGCTGATAATTCACATAATCAATTTCATTCAACCTTACACAACATAAGATCTGCTCTGGCAATTCTTCAGCCTTGTTACCCTGGTGCACAATTATAGTAACATGAGAGCCGAATTCAGAAACAATTTCAGGCAATAAAGTGTAAGAATTTCAAGACTTGCCTGGATCGTAAGGCCGAAATCCAAGATGCAGAGCTTTAGCCTATTGAAGAACGTCTCAAAACCCTTCCGAGATATGTAGCTGAATCTATGCATATCCAAATCGATCTCCAAATAATTTTCGCCCTGAAAACAGAAATGTGATTCTTATTTATTCACAAGATAATTAATGTGTACTTTGGCGAACCACGTGCTGTTTATAATCAACAAACTAGTATGATCGATTTTCCATAACTCGGGGGGTGAAAATAAATTGTCAACACTCAGCTTAATTCACCATGTAACAGTATCAAGAATAGGCTCAAATTTACCAAGTAAAATTCATGTTGAGGGCGCGAAAGAACGGGTTTTTCATTGTACGCATGCATGAGTTTCCTTTCGGCTCCACTTAGACGGAGGTCTTCCACATTTGCTACACGGCCTAATATCTTTAACCTCTCCCTGCAGGGCACAATTGTGTCTACGGGAAAGCCTTTAACTTTTTCTACCTCGTCATCAATTAATCTCTGTAATTAATGAAGTCAAAAAAAAAAATTCAAAACATTGAGAAGACACACACATCACTAAAGAGGAGTATGAATGTACAAGATCAACCAAATGCTAAAATCAAATTCATTCGTCATAGATCAAAATTGAAGTGCATATTTGGTCTGCAGTACTATTCCACAATCCTCACTATCAAACGCTCAACATGTGAATGACTAATTGATTTCAAACTTACCCTAATATTTTCTTGAAAATGGGTTGGAAGTTCCTTGGCATAGCTTTTGGAAAGCTTAAAATACAAAACAAAACTTATTCCTTCCCCATCAGTTTCACCCTGAAAAATTGTCGCGGGATACAACGGAATCTGCGAAATCAGAAAAAGACGACTGTCCACATTAAGAATAAAAATAAGCTAATTATCTCTAGAGTAATATTGCTTCCTATAACGCGCATTTATGTTATGCACGAATAGAAATATTTTTCATCAGAGAGAAATATACACAAGTACAGACAACTAAAAAAATATGTTGGTTAGCACGAGTATTGACTTATGCCACATAATCCACTTTCCACGATGAAATTCGACTGATTAAATCACTTTAATTCATCTTGGCCACTTACACAAACTCCGATCTGCATAAGAACATCAACCATTTTCTACAACTCATTTCCATATAAATACTTGTTCTTGCAAAACGGCAAAACCTTGTGTCTAACTCACCAAATCCTGTTACTAACATATTCTGGTCAGCTTACGAGAGTGCAGTCGTCCTAAAAGGTGGGAATACCTGAACATTCACAACAAGAATAGGCGGAAGTGTCCCAGAAGAATCACTAACGGGAAGTTCCACAAACCGAGCTACATGATCAATTTTTCTCTGAGATAAAAATACATCAACACCAAAAGGATAATACGCAGCACAATTAGGAGCAAAATCCTTCCTCTTATCCCTGAACACAAAATGTGCAAAGAAAGACGTAAATACAAAGTCTCTTGATCAAGTGCGAACACCAATGTACAGAAATGACTACATTCTACGCACCTGAAATAATTCTCTCCCCTAACTTTGAAAGTGCTCGGCTCAATGTTCGACCAGCTATCAGGAACTCTCTTTCTTAATGGACAGAGAGGAACTTGAGAACCAGCCAGAGGTCTTTGCAGAAGCGCCTTTGAAGAAACTGCAACATATCGTAAATTAAAAATGATTATATTTGAAGTTTGAGAATTTCAATAACAGTCGAGAACAATTTTGTATAGACAGTAAATATATGAACATGCATCAAAAACAAAATTTATGGAACAAATGGCAACTAATTCCCCCGCTTAATTATCCCTTAAGAAAAAGGAACTCGTACCCGTCTACAGCCCGAGATAAAATGCCCAAATGAAGATCCACCACTTCCATTATCTGACCCAGTAGTTACATTACGAATAAAATAAATAGCCAAAGGAACTTGTTTTCATCCTTTTTAAGTTGTAGGAATCATATGATTTAAGATGCAAGTTAGAGAACTAAGAAAACCAAGTCCATAGAGATGATGCCAACAGTGGCATTATCCTGGTAATGCAACAACTATAAATTATGTGATAGAAACACAAAATGTCGATTAAAGTAAACAAAGAAATTACTCCAAAAAAACCTCTATAAGACTTATCCCGTGTATTATAGGTCACATTAATATTCCTTTTCAGGGAAGGCATTTTTTGGATTCCTGATTCCCTTGTGCTTATTATTGTTCTCCTAACTGGAATTAGGGTTTAATTCCTAACAAAGTCATTTAGGAACCACAGTAAGTTCAAAATACATTACTATGGTGGCTTCGAATGAGCTTAGATAATTATTTACTAGTTTAATCTCAAAGAGCTTCCAGTGTGGTACCCAAATATGGGTGCCACATAAACAGGCAGAATGCAGTAATGTGATTACACTTGCACAACATAATTACACAGATTTCTATAATGAAAACAGAGAAACAGATCCAGATTAACCATTGAGATTTTAAAAAAAAAAATTTAGAATTTTTTGGAAATCTTGAGCCTCTATTACCATATTTCAGATTTTAAATCAAGCAGAAACTGATCAAGAAAACCAGTGTTTTCACAAACTAAAACAACTATCAATGAAACATAAGCTCAAAATTGAATTCTAAGAGCTGAGAATTCATTATAAAAAAAAAATTAAGAAAGAAAACAAACAGAAAACAATTATATGCAAACGGTAATATTCGTGTGATTTGAATGTATGGAATTTGTGCCAAAAATAATCAAGTTAAGATATTTTACTTGTACTCACATAAAGAGGCATTATGATGTGCTTCCTTCCATTTGAAAGAAAGTCTCAAGGCAGATTTTTTCCTTGAAGGACTGGAGCTCAAGGATCTTCTCCTTTCAACTGACGGGACAGTAGAAGCAAGACAAGGCAAGCAGTTGTGCGAAATAATTCCACAATTATCCATCAAGCTGCCCTCCCGGCCAGCATTTTCTCCGGAAGATGAGGAAATTTCATCAGCATACACATGTCTTATCTCGTTTAGAGGTCCATCAGATTTCACTCTAGCTGTTTCACTAACCGAGTTGCGAGCAGAATGGCCAGTTAATGATTCCCCATCAAAGCCACTCTGAGAGAGCAAATCTGCAGTAACAAACACATGTAAGTTTTATATAAGTATTAGTAGACAATATAATCAGTAAGATTAGTAGCTTCTTTTTCTTTCTTAGTAAGCATTATATTATTGTTGAAGCTTAAGAAGAATGAAAATATCAAAAGTATAATTTAGTATAGTATACCATCGGGAACGCTTTGGAAATCTTCGTCACTCCAGTCAGATTCAAGTACTGCAGCAGAATCAAACCATGCTTCTTCAACACTTCCTGCAAGCGTAGTCAAGCTAAGTCTAATGACTTCAATCTAAACAAAAACAAGACAAGAAAATGATTTTTGAGATTTGAGATAAAATGTACGTCGATCAAGATCATCAACTGAAGCTGAACTACTTCCATGTTGCAGATTTAGTAGAAAAAGGGAACCAGTAAATGTTGTGGAAAGAAACTAAAAGTTCTCCTTTATTTCATTATAATATGACAGTTTCTACCATTTTTTAACCATTTTTTAACTTCACACCATAAGCAGTTCAAAACACTCGATCTATAACATTACTATATAAGACCCCACCAGGTCATCAAGCTCGACTTCCATTTGATGGACATCCCAGTCATGATTAGTTTTACAATCAAGGGCGAGCAGACAGTAATATTGTCCCTACAATTCCAAATATAGACAACATAATCAAACAATTCACAATAAACAAGTTTACAGCTCAATCAAGCGGCTTCCTCCCATTAATCATAATTTGAGCCTTCTTCAGTGCAATGACCATACAAGAACTCGAACAGTACATTACCCCTTTGTTTCATTTTGCTTCTTTCTTCCCTCATTATGTAGTTCCCAAAAGTTTAATTTCCTTAGATTACTAGTCTTACATTTCTCCAGGAAGTATGTTTACTTTTGCTTGATACCCAAAACTTCATTAGTAAAACTGCTTTAGCCCCATTCTCTATCCCCGTTCACCAATACGTAAAGCTAATAATTCAACACAAAAAAACGACGACGACATACACGAGTCTTGTCCCAAATAAATTTTGGGGTCAACTACACGAATCATTTTTCATCACTGCAATGCCCTCGATAGATAACTCAACACAAAATAACATCTCATACAGAAATAATCTACATTTGATCTATCTCATATTAAGACTCGAGGGTCTATCTTAAAATGTCAACAAGAGTAGCTCAAGACCTTATATATTGGTCTATATTTTGGTAATTAATCGATTTAACAGAAAGATGGTTGCTCGTTTGAGCAGACCAATCTAAAAATTTGTATGCTCATTTTTTAGTATTAATGGGATCAAATTACTTGTTTGAGCTTAAAAGACTATAATATTATAAGACTTGGATTCTATCTTAAAAATCCAAACTTTATTAATAGGGGTAGCACAAAATTTATACGTTGGTCAATATTTCGATAATTATTTGATGTGAGATTTATCCTTAACTACCTTACAATATGCAGCTGACTATTCCCCAAATTCTATCACATTTCACAATGCATCCAAACGCAACAAAAAGACGGTCAATCATCGAAACTCCACGCATTCACATAAACAGGATCAACATCCACTTGGATGAGCTGACCCTTCTCTTACAATACTGGGATTTCCGCTTTTTCTGCGAGCTTTATCCTAAATATGAACTCTATCAATATGTTTTTAACTCCTTTTTTCTTCTCTAATCGATTAGTACTCTCCAACTCACCACAAAACAACTATTCATATGAGCAAATGTACATATTTGAATATGAAAAACACACATATATAGAGTGAGAGGGAACCATGGATTGTTGGATTATTGAAGGGACGATCCAAAGGCAAAGATCGATCGGAGACATGATAAGGATTCCTTCTCTTCATAGCTTTCCTTCTCTTCCTATTCTTCGTTCTTGAACCTCCCAATTTACACCCCACACAATTATTAGGTCTAGAAACACATGCCCCCATTCTTTCTAGAGAAAAATTATAAAGGCACTCAGAGTGTTCATACAAAAAACAGAACTGATCAAGAGTGAACGAAAATGTTCTAGAGAGAGAAGGTGTGAAAAGAAAGATAACCCATCAACTACCTCCTCTCTCTCACGGCCTATAGATACAGATAATTGAATACACGTGAATATCAGTGCTTGTGAACGATTTTCAGAAATGTAGCCCAAAGAGTGGAATTGGGAAGAGAGAGATTTTTTTTCTAAAAAAAAAGTCAATTATAAGTGATTCCATAATTGATTATTTTTGCACACAAATAAAAAGGGAAAGAAAATAAAGATATACATCTTCCATAAAAATTAAAATGGGAACGAATATTTTTTGGACGATTTTAATCATAGTACAATTTATTTCTATTCATCTATTTAGGAGTTTTAATGGGTGTTCAAATTCATGTATTAGCAATTAATTCTTATTCTTATGTATTAAATGTAGTATAAAAATGTTGCTCATTTGTAGTATTTCATTTCATCGTCGTAAAAAATTTGAATCATAGAAGTTGAGTTTTGAGAGTATAATTTTCTCCTTTTAAATTTCTAACGTAAATTTTACTATTTTTAGTTCGTTTAAGAATCATCAAATCCTTTCAATAAATTTGTATCAAATATTACTTTCACAGCATTTATAAAGTATTTGAGAATAACGCGACTTTGACTTGTAAATCAGAGCTGTAGCTCAAAAAGTGGAATTGGGTAGAGACCCAAAAAAAAAAGTCAATTATAAGTTATTCCATAATTGATTATTTTTACACACAAATTTAAAAGAAAAAATGGTAAATTGGTGATGGCAGTTGGGAAAGCATCTCTAGGGGTGGGACCCATGAAACGAGGCGGTAAAAAGGGGATGCACGTGTGCATTTGGAGTTTCGTGACTGTGTAGGCGCATGTTCGCGCGTGTATTGTGGGATATTAACGTTACTGTCTCAGGTTGTCTAACCCTTGTCTTGTGAACTACAATGTCCCCAGCACAAAGTACGTTCGTGCATTGTTTGAAGAATGAACACAAAAGGTAATACTATTTTTCTAGCACTTTAAAATCGACCCAATATTCATTCGAAAAAGATAGTGAATTACAAGTCAATGATCGAATTGATATCAATTAGATAGTGAATTATACTACATACAAAAGTTTAGAAGTTAATTGACCTAACGAGCCGGTTGATTTTTGTTAAATGTAAACTAAGAA